>PVKA01001204.1:0-154983 GCA_004027165.1 Ctenomys sociabilis
AATAAAGACTACGACCCTACTTATTCTTGTGCATGAATTATTATGAGCTACCATATTGTAATACAATTCAAAAAATTCCCATATGTCATATATCTTCAAATAATTTGCATGAGCAAATTAAGTGGTGAAAAAGTATTACTCTTATTGCACAAATGCTCAAAGATTAATATTTGACTTAAAAATTAAGGTAATATGATTGCATATGTCATTTGTACTGCTAAATGAAAAATTGCTCTTGAGTGAAGTGTAGCTATATTTAATAGATGTGTTATATAATTCTCTCTTTATTTTTTAATGTATTTTAGTACAAGTTTTACAGAGGCTCACTACACAGATTGTACTTGTAGTGATTCCCCTGTTTTCATCCTCACAAGCACTGGGATAACAGACACATGCCATCATGCCCAGTCTCTGTCTGTAGCTCAGGGCACCCCAGGGGATGGGGCAGCATGGCATGTAGGTGATCAGACACCAGTCCGAGTGCCTGTCTGAACAGGCTCTTTGATTCTGTTGAGCTATCTGGCTGTCCCTCCTAGTTTGTGGTCATTTACCTTATCCTGTGTATTCAAAAAAAATTCTGTGGACTACTCCAAGAACCGTGAATTTAAAATCATTTCTATGGAACGGATGGGAAACATCATGAAATACTTTATGGTATTGAGGCAATTTCTTTACCTACATAGTGCACATTGCTAAATTTTATTTTTAGTTTATTGTACAGATCACAAGTACTTTCAGTAGTATCAAAATAGTTTATAGGAATCAAATAAACGTATAATTTAATCAATGGGCAATTAATAGAAAATTTTAAAAATTGGATGTTTTATTCAAATTGTGATCATAACTTCCACCTATCTTTGGCATTATTTATATGTCAAGGGCAACCATTATTTTAAGAATAGTTAATGAGCTAGGAATATCTCTCAGTGGCTCAGTTCCTGCCTGACAGATGAGATGTCATAGGTTCAGTTCCTGTACCAAAAATCAAATAAACAAAAAGGCAGTTCAATGAAATTCTTTTTTTTTTTTTTTCCTGTAGTTTAGAGAAGGGTCTTCAAGGGAGTTCAGGGTCTCATTACTAGATGGGACATGTAGTGATTCTACTGTTTACAGCTTCCCAAGTGCTGGGATTCCAGGCATGCACCACCATGACCAGTCTCAATCACTTTCTCAGCGTGCTCCAGGGGCAAGTCTGGCATGGCAGGCTGGGGCATCAAACCTCCAAGCCCTGCGCCTGCTTGCAGACACGTTAGTCTGCTGAGCTATTTGGCTGGCCTGAAATTCTTATATATATATTTTCTCGAAGTAGTCTCATTAAAATTCCATGCAATCGTAGCTTTCATACTTATTGACTTGAACTCCAATTTCATGTGTGTGTGTGTTATACTGCTTTATCATTCTATTAATAAATGTAGTTGTCATTAAAATTTTTTATTGATTTACTGCTTACACATTGTCACTTAATATTTTTAGAAACGCCAAAAATTCATTACTGAAATAGATTATCATACCTCTCTAAAGCACTCCCCTGAGCATTGCCAATAGTGTTTCCTTCATGGGCATGTTCTTCAGTGGTTGAGAAAAATATTGTGACTTTGTGTGCTTGCTGATTTACAGCTGAACTGTCATCTTAGAGTATCAACTTTCAGTTAAGGAGATGGTTTGTTTCTGGGTGGCTTATAGCAGCACAAATTGTCATAGCTAAATCATGGAAACAGCCCAAATACCCGTCAACCGAGGAATGGATAAAAAGAATACAAACTTCAGGTTTTTATAGGTAAATGAATGCAGCTAGAGACCATAGTAAGTGCAATAAATCAGAAGCATATATGTAAACATTGTAGTTTTTCCCTAAGGTAACAAACAAAAAGAGTAATTGAGATACACAAGAACAACTGATATTGTAAAAGGGAAAGAAACTGCTCCAAAGGAAAGAACTAGGATGGCAGAAAGGAGAAAGAAGGAAGATAGATATATTGGCAATATGTTTTTAATCCAATAAGTAGAAAAAAAATATCTATTTTGTCAGTCAAAAGAGGAAGACAATTCATTTATTTTTGTGGTTATAAAGCATTTATCTACATACTGTTTTTATTTAGTGAAAAGCATATTCATTCAGGTTACATGATCTAACCTTACATTAAATCCACTGTAGAAATAATAGCATAAATTATATCAGGAAGGGTACTGTGAAGAATTTTACAATATGGCAATCATGGAATGTCCTGTAAGCTAACTGATATTGTGAAAGGGAAAGAAACTGCTCCAAAGGAAAGAACTAGGATGGCAGAAAGGAGAAGGAAGGAATATGTATCTATCTATCTATCTATCTATCTATCTATCTATCTATCTATCTATGCTAATTATCTTAGCTATCATATATGATACCTCTATCATATATTATGCCACTAATTTCTGTTATTTAATTGAAAGGTGCAGTTAGTGTTTATGTTGTCTGATCTATCTTATAAGCTAATATATTGTTTGAAATTTTATATCACTTTTGCTTTTCATGATCTCCAAAAAAGAACTAATTCCCAAATGTTAATAACTAATAAAATTGTCCTCATATAAATATTTCACCTTTTTGCATTGGTCCTATAGAAACATTGATTTTTTTTTTTTTTTGGTGGACCCAGGGATTGAACTCAGGCTGTTGCACTTGCCAGGGAAGTGCTTATTTTACTGAACCATCTCCCTCGCCCCAAAACATTGATTTTTTAATTGACGGTTCTCGTGTAACCTGTAGAAATAGAAAATGCATTGGGAAATTTATTCATGCATTCATAGTTTTAAAACAAACCCAAAGACAAAAAAAAAAAAAATTGCAAACGACCCTATAGTTTTCTTTTTAGTGTCTCACAAAATACATTTTATATACAATTTAAACAGATAATTCCAGAGTTATAAAATTAAGATTTAGATAATTTCATTCCAGTGCTCTCTTAAAAAAGGGCTTGCATAAATACCGACCACATCATACATTAGCCCTAAACCCCTGAAAGGCTTGGCTTTGGCATTGTGTATGCCTGGAGTGCTGTTAGTTTACAGGACATTCTGTGATTGCCATATTGTAAAATTCTTCAAAGTAATCTTCCTGATATAATTCATGCTATTATTTCTAAAGTGGATTTAATGTAAGGTTAGATCATGTAACTTGAGTGAATACGCTTTTCACTAAATAAAATCAATATGTAGATAAATACTTTACAACCACAAAAATAAATGAATTGTCTTCCACTTTTGACTGACATAATAGCTAATTTTTTTCTACTTATTGGATTTAAAACGTATTGCCAAGAAATTCAGTCACCTACCTATCTCTCATTCCTCATCAACATGGATGCTAGGAAAGGCATCAATTTCTGTATGTTAGAATTATATTAAACATATGATCAGTCTAGTAATAAGCCCTTGTGAGCCCTTCCAATCTGATGCCCCATGGATTCTCTGGCATATTTTCTTCTTTGCTGTAAGCTAAATAAAAAAATATTGCTTAAAAACACATGAGTTGTTATTGGCTTTTGAACACAGTGGAGATGCTCAGTGGTTGTGCTGATAGTTACACTTGTGTCAATTTTTACCCCTAACATTTTCTTTTTTGCAGAACTGAGGATTGAACTCAGGCCTTGCCAGGGAAGTCCTTATTCTACTGAGCTATCTCCCTGATCCTTGTGTACCCTTAACTTGAAGGTGTGCATATTTGAGTAATCTAGAATGACTGAATACTATAGATCATTGTATAATCCAGTTTTGTTGTCACTGAGATTCAGTACTCAACATTCACAAATGAAAGGGGCTGGGGTCAAGGCTTTCACACCTTGATGGGCTAGCTCCAAAGAGACATTGTGGCAAAAAAGCATGATGGGGAAGAAACACCTAGATCTTAGCACCTGAGAACTAAAGAGTGGTTGGGGATAAGGCACTAGGGACCCATGGCCATCCTTATAAGATATAGGAAAACACACCTTCAACTTTGCTCCAGTAATCCCTGGATTGGATCCCAAAGCAAAAGGTGAGATCTCTCCCTAACTCCCAAATCATCCTGTTTTGATTAGGAAGGTGAGTAACTGCTTTCTGTGCATTTTACCTGTATAATTACTCAGGGTATAATTTACTGGAAAAACTCCTTTTTCAGAAAGTCAGAGTTCCACTAGCCAGCTTAAAAATATGAATTATTTTACCTCAAAAAATTTTTTTTTAATCAGGCAATATCTGATGGGACAAGGAGTGTGTGTACGTTGAGGAGATATGCAAGGTGTGCACATCCCGAAGCCCCTGCTGCCTCATTCATATTGTATTCACAAGCCTCAGTAGCCCTGAAATCCCAGTGAGTATGCATTTCACAAAACTCAGCAAGTAGATATTGTTAAGTAACAGGGCTGAAGTAAAATTTGCACCAAGCTTATTCAAGCAAGACACTGAAAATCACCACAGAAGACAGAAATCAGAGTGTATTAAGAAATTAACTCACAGCTGGGCATGGTGGCACATGCCTGTAATCCCAGCACTCGGGAGGCAGAGGCAGGAGGATTGTTGGTGAGTTCGAGACCAGCCTGAGCTACAAAGTGAGCTTAGGCCAGTCTGAACTGCAGTGAGACCCTCTCTCAAAAAGACAAAAAAAAAAAAAAAAAAAAAAAAAAAAAAAAAAAAAAAAAAAAAAAAGAAAAAAGAAATCAACTCACCAAAAAGAAAAAAGGACAGTTTTTAAAGCTGTATGGGGGTAATTTGTGGACTGATGTACATATTTGTCTTACCACGAGGAAGGTAATTTTTTTCATTCCTTAATACAATAGTTTTATAAATTGAAGTAACCCACAATGTAAGGCCTCTACCCTCTTATATGCATTCTGAGGTAGGGCTCTATTTTCTTTTAAGGCTATAATTCAAAGAGATAACTTATATTCTTGAGCAAGAAAAGCCTGGTTGTAAAACTTGAAGAATCATTTAAAAGATTTATATTTCAAGCAGAGGAGTAAAACTTATAATTATACAGTTTTTTTTTTAAAGTAAATATTGTAAGGTAGGGAGACTATCTGGAGTCCTAGAATGAGAATGGGTCTCTCGGTTTTGCGTTACCCTCTAAGATTAGGTCGAGGTGCTGACGGTTTAGAGAGGCTTTCTCATTCTATCAAACTAGATTTTTTACATAGAAAAAAGGCAAGGATAACCTTAGATATTCAATGAGTAGTAAATTTTATCACACCTTCTTGATTTCATCTTCTTTCTGTGCAGTATTCTGTTACTTGTTCCAAAAATGTTGACACAGCAGGAGAGGGAAGTATGCAACAGCACACTATTGCTTTATTCAGTCCTAATCTATTCAGTGATGACCCAAAGACAGAGGACTGTGGTAGACATACATATTCTCAGGTGTACAACGAGCAAAGAGTAGTTGAGTCTTGCACATCATCTTCTCTGTTGTCAAAACACGCACAACCACTCATTACAGGTTTAAACACTGCATCTGTGCAAGGTGTGCACATCCTTGAACTCAGATTACATGTGGGTACATAAACATGCATTATGACATTAACAAAAATCTTTAAGGAAACATTGAAAAACCCATATTGTAAAGTCCTAGCTCCCAATAAAGCTTATCAGAAGAAAGCATCCTTAGGAGGTACAGAAGAGCAAATGCTACGAGATCAGGTGAGTAATCTGACTAGACTATTACCTGAAATAAAATTAGACCCTTTCTATCTTCCCCTTTCTTTACAGCATGTCAGGACAGAACTAGAAAATGATTGTCATCAAGCTAGTCAGAGGTCCTTCACCCAATCTGAGGATGGCGGAGCCCTGATCTCAGTATTCCAGCCTCCAAAACTATGAAAAAATTGCTATTTGGTAAGTCAGCAATTTTGTGCTACTTTTATGGAAGTTTCAACTCAGAGAAGATCACCATTAAAGCAAGAACACAGATTAAAGTAACTGAACCTATGTTCATTACTTCTCATCAGGCATCTCTCCTGATTTTAATTCAAATCATTGAACATATAGACAGTGACAAAGTAGGGAGATAATAGAAAGTTTAGCTTAGAAACCTAAAAGCCAACCTAAATCACTGACTGAGGTAATATACAGAATTAGATATACTGGGAGCCATACATAAACCCAGCACTAATAGGCCTTCCCATAATGTAAAAATGTATGGAAATATTTATATTAATAAATAAAGGTGTTAATTTTTCTTAGAATGACAATGACATTCAATGGTAAGAAGAAAAGCACTGTAACAATTCTAGAATAGTGACAGATATTCTTTCAAAACTGTTTAGATGGCTGAGGTAATGAGGAGTTACACTCAGATGAACTTTCTCACTGTGGCACATCCTTTTCAATGTTTTAGGTTTTTAATTTTCTGTCTTTGATCAAGTTGCTCACCTTGGCCTACAGCTTGTGATCTTCCTGCCTCAGCCATGTATGTAGTTACCATTAGAGACAAGGTCTGCTAGGATGCCCAACTTATTCCAATGCCAATGAGAACATGATTTTCCTTCTCCTGACTAAGAACTCCTGGATTTTTATTTCATTATAGTCCTCACAAATTGTGTATCTAACATCCAAATAGGTAACTTTAATGAATCTTGATCCTAAGTAAGGCCTATTAGTACTGGGTTTATGTATAGCTTTCAGTATCTCTAATTCTGTATGTTAGTTCACTCAGGGGTATAGGTTGGCTTTTATGTTTCTAAGCTAAATTTTCTATTATCTCTCTACTTTGTTACTGTCTCTATGTTCAGTGATTTGAATTAACATCAGGAGGGATGCCTGTTGAGAAGTAATGAACATAGGTTCAATTACTTTAATCTGTGTTCTTGTTTTAATGGTGAATAAATTGAAGGTATCCCAGAACAACATACTTAAGATAAGCTTGGGAAAAATTTTACTTCAGTTAAGTTTTAGGAGAAAATGAAGTGTAATTAGAGTAATATGGACAGGGCATTAATGTGACTACAGTATGACCATGGAAAAAGAGAAAGATCTTATAACTTCTTCTCACAACTTTTATGTTGTAAAGTGTGTGTTTATGACTTTTTAGGTGTTTGTTGTATATGTACATCTCTGTCTTTGTGTGTATAGTTAAGAAATTTCACTTTTAGAGTTTCATATGTAATAAAAAATGGACTCAAGGAAGATCAGTTGATATTTGGTCACATTTCACTGGTGAAAATTGTCTCCTTTCTTGTTGAATATGACTATTTTCATGGTATCTTTTGCAAATTTATAATTCCCACTAGATAAATTGTATTTATTATTTATGCCTTCGTGGTACTACTTTAAGAACCATATTTATTCTTCCCATAGATGTACATCACAGAAAATATCTCAGGATTACCATAGTTTTGGAATTTACATGTGAATACTTGTAAAGGCCTTTCAATCAGCTTGAAACCTTCCTAAGATCAGCAATATGTATGTATGCATGTATGTTTGTACGTATATATGTATGTATGTATGTATGTATGTATGTATGTATGTATGTATCTATCTATCTATCTATCTATCTATCTATCTATCTATCTATCTATCTATCTATCTATCTGTCTATCTATCTATCTACCTATTCCATCATACCCAAGTACCCATACTTCTCATTGCATGTTGTCATTTCCAAATACAGGTGGGCTACAATCAGTCTCCATATGAGCCTTACAAAATTTCACAACTTTCAAAAAAGAAAAAAAGAATAATCTCATACCATCCCTTCCTCGTTTATGTAAAGATGAGACTATCTTGTTTAACATCAGGATTCAGTTCTTCTTCATCTCCACTTGTCTAGCATAAATCAATTTTAAGAATATAATCCTGTTGAAATTTTCAAGGGATCAAAATATTTTTATAACATTGGTGATAGTGTCTCTAGATGTTATTTTTGTGGAATGGGGACTCTGGAGCCTATATCATTTTTTTTTTTAAATTCCTTTATTTATTACAGTGTCTCGCTACACATCACAGATTCTTTTTTCGCGGGGGTGGGGTGTGAGCTCAGCCGGCCCTGCAGGGAGGGGCTGGCATGGCATGTGGTGCTGGGGCTCGAACCGCGGTCCCTGGGAGGCGCTCTAGACCGCTGAGCTATCTTGCCAGCCCTGGAGCCTATATCTTTGTACTAAAGTTTGTTACTCCTTTCTTTTCCAATACTGTAGTGTTATGGTTTGTGTCAAACCCCCCCCCCATCTCATTAAGTCATCAGTGCAGGTCTCTAGTTTGCAATTGATTCGTAGTCTAATGCTTGTCTTATGAATGTGAGTGCAACCTGCCCTGGGGCTTATGTTCTCCATACAATATGTGAGAAGGCAAGAAGCTTGATCTCTAGCTGCTTGGCTAGAGTTGAGGACATTTTTGCTCAGTTTTCTTGGCTTTTTTCCACCTCCATGAACTGCTACCCTCTGCCAAGTGCTACTCTGCCAGGAAGCCAGCTGATTATGAACTGAAACCTCCAAAAATGTTAGCTAAATAAACCCTTCCTTCCTTACCTTTTGGTGTCAGATACCTTGTCTCCACAACTAGAGATGCGTAACTAAGACATGGGTCTTTCATCTCCTTCTGGTGTTTCATAACAGAATATTCCAAATGTAGATTTATGCAAGTAGTCATTCAGCTTCACTATGTGGAAACCATCAAACACATATTTCAGATAGTCTCTCAGAAGGAATTTCAGCTTTCTTTGTAATGGTTTTCAAAAATTCTTTTAGTCATTCATTTTTCATGTCATTAATCATTTTTTAGTTATTGTGATAGATATGTCACACTTTCATAAACCAAAACCTATGCTTTGCTTTTATTTCAGTTCATATGAACTTCCTAGATATTCAGCTTTTAAAGCAGCATATTTAACACACATGTCTGGAAATACGTAAGTCCTCAGTAAAGGTACAATGAAGTTCACTAGAGTTCAGCTCTCATTTGGGATTAAAAAAAGTAAAAAGCAAATGCTTTCTTAATCTCAAAATCATATGTTATTTCAACTTTATGTAGAAAAATGAAACAATATCTCCAAAGTTTAGCATTGTCTCAAATTAAGAATATAAAATTAGTTCCTCTTGAAACTGTTATACACATACTGCTATTATTGATATTTATATTTCATATTTTTCTTTGCATTTATCACATGGTCTTTACTCATGTTTGTTTTGTTTGCTTACTGCATTATCGTTTGAATATCTGATAAATCAGAATGTACATAATGAGATGCTATTTGAAACTAATATTTTCTTGTTTAGTTTTCACTGTCATTAGTATTTTGTTTTCTTCTTCAGCTCACTAAGTATTAAAGTATTACGTGAAATAATCTTATTTTTAAACCTTCCTTTCAGTGTCATTATTAAGAGCATCAAAATCTGTATCAAGTACATTGCTAATTTAGAAATTTTAGTAAGTACATGTCAAATGCAGTAGTACATTTTTCATTAGTTACTCAACTGATCCATTTTTAAATTGATGCATTCTCCCCAAACAATAAAATAACTTCTTAATCAAAATTCTAAAACACTTATTTCAATGATATCTTAACATACCATTAATGTAGGAATTAGGACTGGAAAATTTCCAGTTGCAATAGAATTATTAGTGGCAGAAAAGAGCTGAACATTGGAAATGAGAAATGTCTCACTTATATACCTAGTTAAGAAGTTAATTAAAATAAAGATAGCATAATCTTCAAATTTTGGGAAACTGTATCAAAATGATAACAACACCGACTTCTTCATTAATGACTTGCAAGAATATGGGAGAGAAATTTAATTTCTATGAGACCGACCTTTACCATTTGGCCACTGTGCCTGCTAGACATTTAATTTCTATTCACACGTCTGATATATCAGAAAAGCAACATGGAAAATTATATTCAATTACTTTGCCCTTTATAGCTCTGACATTTCATACCAGTGGTTGAAGTAAATATGTCATAAATGAGGGCTGGTGAGATAGCTCAGTGAAATAAGTGCTGCTTAAGCACGTGCAGATTCCAGGTTCGATCCCTGATCCCTAGAGGCACGTGCTGCACTGATCCCTCTGCAGGTGGTACATGCCTACAATCCCAGCTCTGGAGAGGCTAAAAACAGGAGGATCACTATGTGTACCAAATGCATTTTAAAAAGTCATAAATGTAAATTCTTGATTTAGGGGAAAGCACAAAGAAAATAATTGCATTAATTATTAGGTTCTACTTACTTTGTTTTCTTTGGGTTAATATTGTATTTCAATATGTAGGGTGAACAGATGCCCCAGTACAAAAAAAATCAAAAAATTAAAAAAGATGCAGGATGTGTTCAAATTATTGTAAGACACATTGTCATTAACGCTACTCAAAAAAAATCCTTCCTTGGATTTAATACAGCATAATGTGTGTGCCTTCTCCAATGTCAAAAGAGCTATGAAAGGTAAGTGGTCTGGAAGCACTCAAGACTTCAGAGTGGCCTGCACAGCACAGCAGAAGCAACCCATGAGATGGAGCACCCAAACCTGCTTCACAAAAGGAAGGAAGGATCAGTGTGCTAGGGAAATACATATTTTGAAGATGAGTAATGGCATTTTTTACTGTGAGGATTCTTTAAATATACACATTAACCATATTTTTTATCATACTTCATAGTACTAAGAAGATCAGCTTCTGCATATTCTCAGTTGAATTCTTAGTTCAAGTGTAAAAATGCGGTCACTTAACAAAGAAAAGTCAAATTGCTTTTCAAGAATGTTTGTTGTAGTTACCTCTTATATGCAGTTTGATGTAGGTACTTTTTCCCCCACTTTGGAAATGGATTTTATTTCTTTTTATTTTTTATTAGTTTTATTGACAAACAAATACCAATGACACAGTTCAAAGCCAAATAGTGGGACAGTTTCAATAGTTAATACATTGCATATTGTTGTCTTCATAGTGGCTATTCATAGTATAAGATGCAGATCTAATATCCTGTCTAAACATTATTAGTACAAATCTTTCTTCTCATTGAATTAAGAGAAAGTAGCTGTTTATATCTATCCTAATTATTTTATATATAAAGATACAAAATTGTCCTTTATTTGTATCCCCTTTTTTTGTTTACTTTTATCAGAGATGGGTATCCCATTGCCGTTTAAATATTGTAGGTGCCTGAATGCAGCAAAATACTCCAATATAGTCCAGTAGTCCATAATCATAATACTATTGGATTATCCATAGAACTGGCTGTGTTAGAAGTTGTTGACTTGAGCCTTTTCCAGCTCAGCATATTAATATAGCTTTACTTTTTATACCTCGTTTCTATACTTTTCCGCTGGATGATTAAGACCAAGATAAAGCAAGACATATACAATAAGAAATGTAACTTTCATATCTGACAAGGTCAGTAGAACCCTCTCAGGATTTATACTAAAATAGAAAAAAAGGTAATAAATGAAAGCAAGAGACAAAAAAAAAATGTCATAGGGCTTTCTGCTACATGATTTGGTTAGATTTCTAAATTTCTGTGTAAAAATATGTAATTGTTTATTCATATTTTTAAAACATTTTCTTTTTTATTTTTTTCTTCACAATATGTAAGGACTTAAAGTTTAACACATCAATACTTGATGTAAAATACTTGTTCCATTTTATATTTAAGATGTTTGATATTCAGACAGATAGAGAGGTTAAGCTCAACTCCCTATGTTATAGGGTAATAATATCATTAATCTTCTGTTCTGGATGGTTAACAACTGATGTAGGCAGACTAACATTTTGGCCCTAGCCTTTCAAGGTCAGTAAGAACTCAGGAAATAAGTGAACCTGTAACTGTAACATCCTGTAACTCAGTGATGTCCAAATTTTCTGATCAAGGAGATTATGGGGCCACAGAGGAAAGTGATCAATGATGTAGAGTGTGCCTAAGGAGAGTCACATAGAGAGAAAATATTCCCTCAGGCTTTTCCAGAGAGCAAATTGGTCAAGCAATGGCCATGATTCATCCACATGCCTGACACAGACAAAGGATCTACAAAGAGCTCTACAAGGGTTCAGGGTAAATCCTGAGGGGAATTAGGTTCTCTTATCACACTGAAGCTCACTTTGCATCCTAACCAGCCAGTATATTTCTTTCTTCCAGTTTTACTTTTTATTGCTTTATGGCCCCATGATTCAGCCTTCTGAAGGACAGATCCCACTAATCACACTGTATACTTTTTATTTCTTATTTATTTAATTAAGTATTTATTTTCATTTGTGTATTTGGTATTGGGTTTCACTACAGAGTTCAGACATGTGGTGATCCTTCTGTTTTCAGCCTCCGCAACACTGGGATTACGGATATGTGTCACTACACCAGGACTCTGGTTTGCGGGCTCAACATGCCATGGGTGATGTGCTGGCGCAGAACACAGGACCTGGGATGGAACTCTGGTGCAGGTACTTGTCAAAGCACATGCTTAGTCCCCTGAGCTATTTTGCTGGCCCTAGGTTTGGATTTATAGTTTTCAAAGACTTCACATGCCTTCCCCCAATGTACTATTGTTTCTTTGTAGATGTATTTTCTGTGTAGTATATTTGACTTTAAGGTATATATGATTTTCATTTATTTCTTGTGTGACAATCACAAAGTTTGATTTATTTACCCATGTAAAGGTAGTTTAATTGCAATAAACAAAGAAAATATAGAAAAATTGTTTAGATTGGTCGGTGTTTATAAAATGTATAAAACAGTGTGTAAGAAATGCAGTTTACAAGAAAAGTAGGTTCACAAGGAAATTAATTATTTACAATAGATTTGTTTCACAACTAAATTAGAATAATTCAGAAAATAGCTTTTTAACAGACTTACACTCTGCAGACATCTTTACATAAACAAAATCATGTATAGTAAAATTTAAAATATACATTTGCTGAAATCATATATTTTACAGTTTTATACTGGACCCATTTACCTCAAATAATTTTTTTTCTATAAGTTTATTGAGAAACAAATAGCAATGAGACAGTTTCAAATCAAATTAGTAGGACAGTTTCAATAATTAATGTATTGCGTGTTGTTTGCTTAGAGGTTATTTGTTGTACAAGATGCAGACATGATATTCTATTTACAAACACTATTAGAACAGATCCCTCTATTCTTTGAATTAAGAGAATGTAGCTGTATATCTATCTTAACTATTTTAAATATATAGATGCAAAATGGACATTCATTTGTATCCTCTTTTTTGTTTAATTTGTCAATTAAACATTATATGTCTGTAATTTGGCAAAATATTCCAAAATAGTCCAGTAGTTCATAATAGTATTGGTTTTCCATATGTTTGGCAATGGAAGCAGTTCTTGCCTTGAGTCTTTTAGAGCGCAGCGTAATAGTATGGCTTTACTTTTTATACTATGTTTTTATACTTTTCTGCTGGATGATTAAGACCAAGATAAAGCAAGACCTACATATCAAGAATTGTAGCTTTTGTATCTGATTAAGGTCAGTCAAGTCTCCTCGGGATTTATCCTGAGACCCTGTACTGCAGTTTGTAGATACTTTGTCTGTATCAGCCTTGCGGATGAGTCACAGCCATTGCTTGATCAATTTGAGCTCAGGGAAAGCCCAAAAGACTGTCTTCTCTCCATGTGACTCTCCTTAGGCACACTCTACATCGTTGATCACTTTCGTCTGTGGCCCCATAACCTCCTTGATCAGAAAATGGGAAAAAATGAGTTGCATGATGTTACAGTTCAAGTTCTCATATGTCCTGAGTCTTAATTGACCTAGAAAGGCTAAGGCCATAATGTTGGCTGTTCTTACGACCCTTCTTTTTCTCTAATTTTTCAACTGCAGGGTGAACCCTCCAGAAGAGAAGCTTACTGTTATTGCTGTACAACATAGGCTGTTGAGCGTAACCTCACTATGTGTCTGAATATGAAACATCTTTGGCTAAACATGGAACAGGTATTTTTCATTAAGCATGGATATGTTAAAATTTAAGTCCCCACAAAACATAAAATAGCAAAAATTTAGAAAGTTAAAATATATTTTAAAAATAGGATTAAACAATTATATATATTTACACATAAGTTTAGAAATCTAACCTTATACAGTATTGTAGCAGGACAGTCCTGCAACACTTTTTGTCCTGTCTCCTGCCATCATTTACCACTCCCTCCTTTATAAGCAAACATCTTCCCAAGAGACAGCAACTTGTGTATCATGACAAGCACCACATATTAAGAACACCAGAATGTCAGGCATTCCAAGCATGAACTTACTACTACAAATGGCCATCTTCAGTGCAGTTGCTTATTTCACAGGTATCAACATATAGAGTTAGCCAGGGTGAGATTCCTTGCAATTAACTGCTAGATTCGAAAATCTTCTGAAGATTCTCAGGATCATTGCCTTACCCATCTTGTACATGTAACTGTATGGCTTGGCCTCTGTTGTGTTTCCTAGCTCTTCTCCTTGCTCTCTCATTGCATAGTCTTCAAGTTTTGCTTTTCTTTTAAATGTGTTATACCTTTCTATTTGTACTTCTTCTTTTGAGTTCTTATACTAAGGAGATTATATGATATTTACACATGTATGTCAGGTTTATTTCACTTATGAGTATATATTCAAGTGGCATCCATTTAAATAAGAAATGTTTGAGTTATCATTCTTATTACTGAGTTGTATAAAAATTGCCACATCTTTTACAAGCATTCCTTACGAGATGGGCATCTTGGTTGTTTCCAAGATTTGGCTATCACAAATTGTGCTGCTATAAATACCTAGGTACATGTGTATTACAATGATATGATGTTTTCAGATCATCCCAGAAAATTCTCAGTAGAGGGATAACTGGTTTGAATGGGATTTCCAGTCCTAATTTTTTAAAGGAGTCTCCACCCTGATTTCCATAATGATTGCACAGTCTATATTCCCAACAGTAGTGGAAAAGGGTTGCTTTTTCCCACAGCCTTTCCAATATTTGTTGCTGGTTGATTCATTAAAGATAGCGATTCTTTCTGGGGTGAGCTGATCTCTCAGTTTTAATTTGCTTTACATGGTTGGTTAGTGATATGGAACATTTTTCATATATTCATTCACTTCTTTAGTTTCATCCTCTGAGAAGTATGTGTTTATCTCAGATGCCTATTTCTGGATTTAAACTTTGGAGCCCTATGTGTTTTAGTTCTTTATAAATTCTAGAGAGCAGACCTTTATGTGAATACTTATTTGTTAAGAAACTTTACAATTTGTGGGTTGCCTTTTCACTTTATTGGTATTTTCTTTTGACATGCAAAGACTTCTCAATACGAGGAGATCAGAGTTGATAATTCTTTCAAGTGTTATCTGTGCAAATTCATGTTTGTTCATGAACTCTTTGCCTACTCCTATGTCTTCCTCTTCCAGGAGATTTAGTGATTCTGTTTTAATGTTTAGATCTTTAATCCATTTTGACTTCAGCTTAGTTCATGGAGATAGATCTGGGTCAAGTTTTAGTTTTTGGAATGTAGAGAGCCTATTTTTCCAACACATTTTCTACAGAGGCTCTCTTTCTTCCAAAAGGTGTATTTGGTCCTGTTCTCAAGACCAGGTTGCTGAGTGTGTTTGTAAAGACCTCTGCATCTTCAAATCTATTCCATTGTTCTTCATGTCTGTTTCGTTGTCCATACCATGCTGATTTTATCACAGTAGCCTTGTAGTATACTTTCAACTCTGGGATTGTAAAGCCCCCTTCTTTGTTTTTGTTGCCCAGGATGGCCTTTGCCATGATCATTTCTAGTTCCAAATCAATTTTAGGAATGATTTCTCAAGGTCTTGGAGGTATGTTGGTAACAGTTTGTTAGGGACTGTGTTGAATCTGTTCAAAAAATTTGGAATTATGGCCATCTTCATGATGTTGGTACTTCCTATCTAGTGCAGGGAATATCTTTCCATTTTCTGAAATCCTCTATAATCTCTTTTCTTAGGGATTGTAATTTTCCATGAAAAGATCTTTGACTTCCTTGGTTATGTGGATTCCAAGGTATTTCATTTTCCATGGTACTATTGTAAAAGGTATTGTTTCTATTGTTTCCTATTCAGTGTGCTTGTTATCTGTGTAGAGGAATGCTATTGGCTTTTGGGTAATGAATTTGTATATGACTATGCTACTGAATTTCTGTATCAATTCTTGTAGTTTTTGATGTAGTTTTTTGGGTCTTCCAAGTAAAGTATCATGTCGTCTGCAAATAGTGATAATTTAACTTCTTCTTTACCTATTCTTATTCCCTTTATTTCTCCCTACTTTCTAATGGCTATGCTAAGGATTCCAAGACTATATTGAATAGGAGGGGTGATAGAGGACATCCTTGTCTTGTATCTGATTTAAGAGTAAAAGATTTCAGTTTTTCCCCATTTAAGATTATGTTAGCTTTTGGGTTGTCATATATGGCTTTTATCAAGTTGAGGTAGAGTCCATCTATTCCAATTTTCTGTAGGACATTGACCATGAATGAGTGTTGGACATTGTCAAAAGCTTTCTCTGCATCAATTGAGATGATCATGTGGTTTCAAGATTTCAGTGTATTAATGTAGTGTATTACATCTATAGGTTTTTGTAAAATTGAAACATCCTTGCATCCCTGGGATGAATCCAATCTGGTCATGGTGTATGATCTTCTTGATGATTGGCTGTATTCTACTTGCTAAGATTTTATTAAAGATTTTTGCATCTATGTCCATGAGGGAGATTGGCCTGTAGTTCTCTTTTTTGGTTGTGTCTTTCCCTGGTTTTAGAATCAGTATAATGCTTGCCGCCAGAAATGATTTTGGGAGGACTGCTTCCTTTTCCATTTTATTGAAGAGTTTGAGGAGTGTAGAGATTATATCTTCTATAAATTTCTTATAGAATTCAGCTGTGAATCCATCAGGACGTGGTCTTTTTTGGTCAGCTGGCTTTTTATTACATTTTATATTGCACTGGTTGTTATTGGCCTATTGAGTGTTGTTATATCTTCTTGGTTCAGTTTTGGTAATTTGTACCTTTCTAGGAAGCTTCCCATTTCTCCTTTCTCTTCTATTCTGTGAATGTAAGCTAATTATAATCTTCTGAATTTCCACTGGTTCTGTGGTGATTTCATCCTTTTCATTCCTTATTGTTTGTGTTTGAATTTTTTCATTCCTCCTTTGATGAGGTTGGTAAAGGCTTATCAACCTTATTTAGTCTTTCAAAGAACCAACTTTTTGAACTGTGGATTCTTTAAACCATTTTCTACATCTCTACTGAATTAGTTTCTGCTCTAAACTTTATGATTTATTCCTGTCTTTGTGCTCAGGGTTTGGTTTGCTCTGCTTTTTTTCGATGTTGGTGGTGCAGTATAAGGGTGTTTATTATGTTTTCCTAACGTTTAAGTTAACAGCTATGATTTTTTCTCTTAAGAACTGTTTTCATCACATTCCATAAATTCTGATAAGTTGTGATTGAATTTTCATTGAATTTTAGATATTGTTGAATTTCTTATTTAATTTCTTCTGTGACCCATTGATTCCTGAGTAGGGTGTTGTTTAATTTCCATTAATTTAGTGGATTTTTCTGGTTTCTTTTGTTGTTTATTTCCAATCTCATTGCACTGTGGTCAGATAATACACATGAGATAATTTCTGTTTTCTTGCATACACTTAAGCATGACCTATGCACTAATATGTGGTCTATTTTGGAAAATGACCCATGTGCAGCTGAAAAAAATGTGTATTTAACTGTGGTTGGATGAAACACTATGTATATGTCTACCAAGTCCATTTGTTCCAAGCTGTGGTTCACTTCTGCTACTTCCTCGCCAATTTTTTGTCTGGTTGATCTATCTTTTTGAGAGAAAGGTGTGTTAAGGTCTCCTGTTAAGAGAGACCTTAAATCCTGTTAAGATTTTGGTCTTGGGTAGTAGAGTTTTCATGTCCATTCAGATTTTTCTTACACAGTTAGGTGCTCCTGTGTTTCCTGCATAGATATTTATGAGTGTTACCCCTTCTTCTTGAATTTTTCCCCTCACCAATATATAGTGGTCTTCTTTGTGTTGTTTGATCATTCCTGGTTTGAAGTTGAGATTGTCTGAGAACAGAGTTGCTACCCCTGCTTTTTTCTTATGTGCAGGGGTGTGTATTACTGGTTTCAATACCTTGACTTTCAGCCTTTTTTTTTTTTTTTTTCAATTTATTTAAGTGTGTTTCTTGTATGTAGCATGCTGTTTGAGTTTCTTATCTGTACTTGTGTACTTCTCTTAAGTGGTGAATTGTGTCCATTTACATTGACGGTTATAATTGAGATGTGTTAACTTACAATTGACATATCATTTACCTGCTGTTCTTTACTTCCTTTTGTCCTGTGTTTAATTGTTTGCCAATTTAGTGGGTTTCTTTTGTTCTCATTGATGTAGTTCTGATCATTTTGTTCTCTATCTAGAACATCTTTCAGTAGACTGACAGATTGGCTTTGTTATCATGAAATTCTTTAGTTTTTCTTTATCATGGAAATATTTTAATTCTCTATCAAACTAAATAGAGAGTTTTGCAGGGTATAGTAGTCTGGGCTAGAATTTGTTTTCATAGAGGACTTGAAGTACTGTGCTCCATGCTCTTCTTGCCTTCATGGTTTGTGAAGAAAGCCTGCCAAAATTCTGACAGGTTTTCCATTGAATGTAATCTGCTTCTTTACTCTGGCAGTTTTTAGTATGTTATTATTATGCTGAATTTCTGAGATCTTGACTATTATATGTCTGTGTATGTGTTTTTATTGGGATTGAAGTTATATGGTGTTCTGTGTGCTTCAGTTACCTGAATGTCAGATTGTTTCCCCATATTTGGGAAGTGTTCTGGTATTACTTCTGCCCATATTCTTTTTATCTCATTTTTATTGATTGCTTATTTCTCATTGATACTTATTAGTCTCACATTGTTCATTTTTGCATTGCCTTGCAGGTGATGAATTATTTTATTTCTGTATCCTAGTTGTTTTAAGCAATGTTTTCTTACCTTTTCACTAGCTGCACCAGCATCTTCAAGATCTGTCACTTTGTCTTCACTTTCAGGCAAATGGTTTTGCAGACTTGTGATTGAGTTTTAAGTTCCTGTATATCTCTTTGACTCTGCTTCATGTGATCTATTTATTTCCTGTATTGCTCATTGAAAGAGTCTGTCATTTTTCTAACCCCCTCTAGTTTTTATTAATGTCTTCTTTAGGAGCAGCTATTATTTCTTTTACTGCAGAGATTTGTTCAGGCTGAGTTTCTTTTTATTTTATTTTATTTTATTGAAGTACAAATGTCAATCAGACAGTTTCAAGACACCTTAACAATACAGATTCGATAAATTAATACATTGCAAACTGTTTTCATAATGTTTTGTTATTGTACAAGGTGCATACATGATATTATATTTACAGATATTATTTTACCAGCTATCTCTTATCAGTGAATTAAGAGTGTAGCTGCTTACTTATCTTCTTTTTTTATACCTGAATTACATCAAAAATTCAATAATTATTTTCTTAATGGATGACCGTAGTACTAGAAGCTGACATAATATCCTGTCCAACCACTATTAGTGCAGATTTTGCCTCTCATAGAATTATGTAGAAGCACAGTGTTATCTATCCCAACTGTACTGTCTATACACATACATCATGATTTTTTCTTTCTACACTCCTTCGTCTGTACCTGTCAAAAGTAGGCACTCCATTGACATTCAACTAACTTTATGTGCTTGAACTCGACACCACAATTCTGTATTTGATTCTTTATTTCAGATGCTATGAATTTAGAAATTTCTTTTTTATTTCAGAAATTGTGTTTAAGTTCCTCTATACCTTTCTGTTGTTGCTTATTTAATTCTGACCCTATTAGTTCATACATATCAACTGAGCTAATGTCCTCTGCACTTGTTATTGGTGGGTGTGAGGTCTGTTATTTTGCTTCTTCTCTTTGTCATTTCATATAGCTCTGACTTCTAACCTTTGGTGCAGAGCTTTTGTGGAGTTATAATCTTAGCACCTAATGAAATTCGAGTACAAATCTATGAAGTTTGAGTTTATCCAGTTATTCCTGGCTTGGGTCTAGCTCTTATGTTAAGCTCCTTCCTGCTGCAGCCCTTGGAAGTGGACCTGTTGTGCCCCTCAGTGAACCTGTGGTTCTCCCCTGACATGCTCCTGGCCCAGAGCGGACAGAGGAATGCTGAAACTCTCCCACACACTAGCTGGACCTGGGCTTGGAGTGAATAAGAGGGGTGGAGTTTTCTCTAGAGAGCAAGGTGGAAAGTGTCCCAAGAAAGTGAGAACGACGCACCAAGCCTCACTGAGGAGCTGGCCTGTACTCCATCCGCTAGCGCAGGTGAGTGCAGGAACTCACCCCCATCAAAGAATTTTATTTAAATAATGTTAACCTGTTTTAGAAAAACAAAAAAACAAACAGTATTTCTATGGAAGTTTCATTAAGTAATGCAAGTATATATGGTGATTAGGATCCAAAATGAAACAGACATAAATTATCTGAGGTGATTGAAACAAAATCATCAATATATTGTTCCTGGCATATGGATGAAATAAGGGAGAGATGCTATACACAATATTCTAGGTCTACAGCCAGCATGACTCCACCTGGAGCACTAGGTTTGGAGAATGAAAAGCAAAATTTAGCTAGTAAATGTGTGAGATGAGTGTGCAGACTCCTCTCCATGCTGGAAGAAAGGCATTAAAAAGGAGGGAGCATAAAAAATGTTCAAATTTCTCTTTTCTTTTGTTCCATGTTTCTCTGTTAGTCAAGATCTTTACAAAACAGGAAGATAAGAGTTCTGTTTGTAAATTTATTCGCTTAGCCTCCAGGCCCCAGTGCTTGATGACAGAGCAAAGATAATGGATCAGAGAAGAAGAACTAAAAAGAAAGTCCATTTAGGGGGCATGTTCATAACTCAAGTGAATGATGGGTTTTATTTCCTTAAAATTACCTCATAAATTAATTTATTATGTGATTATTTTTCAAGAAAATAATTATGAGATATTGATTTTGGAGCAATATTACACTTATTTTCAATTTAAAAATTTTTTAAATTTATTTCCTTATTTGTTATGGGATCTCACTATGTTGCTCAGACTCAAAGTGATCCTGTTGTCTCATCTTCCCCAGAGCTGGGATTATAGATGTGCACCACCATCCCTGGTTTCAGGGCCAGCAGAGCAAATCAAAGGTGTAGGGGCCAGATGGCCTGTAGTACTAGGGTTCAAAGTGCTTCGATCATCACTGTACGTCTCCAGCCCTATTTCCAACTTTTAAGATTGTTTATACTTTTACAATGAGTTTTCTCTCTAATACATATATTAAACCAGCATTGGAACTGAACTTCGATAAAATTATGTACTATGAATCTCTATGTGTTCTCTGGTTTGGATTTATTCCATTTGTAAAACAAAATGTCCCTGCTTCTCTAAATTTCTATAGCTGTCTTACTGCCAAATAATACAAGTTCCTAGCATAAGAAACAATCTCACACTTACCAAATAATAGCAACTTCACAGATGAGAGAGACCAACACAGAGAAACAGATGAAAAACAACAAAAAAGGCCAAATCCCTTTTCCACACAGGATAACTTATCTCACTGAAATGGGATAATATACTCTAAATCTAGCTCTTCATTGTTCCCTTAAGAAAACACACTGATTCATATATGCCACTCTAAGAATCTACTCATAGAGAGAATTACTGACTTAACATCTATTCTTTTACTTCTAGTGACAGTGAAGCATGCATTTTCTTCCTTCCTTGTACAAATCAAATCTTCTTCATTTTGCTTTACCCCACTGCTTCATTGGAAGCTACAATATGTATTATTTTTCCTTTACAGACCCTGAGGAAAAGGAATTCAGCTAGAAAGTTGGAAGCAAATAGTATCTTTTGGGCTTACTGGAGATTAATGGGCTGATTAGGCACCGGTCACCCCTTACTTATTCATTACACTTGTGGGAATGATTATCACTAAACCACTATATTCATTAAAAAACAACATGCTTATGATTTTTCAATTCCTAAACAAATAATTATTCAGAATGATACTTCATTATAGCAGTAGAATCTAATGTGTTATTTATCCATAAATATTACATTGTTCTATAGAAATAAATATCTACATAATTCATCAGATATTAATTACTTGCCATATTTCAAAAAATAACTTGAACAATGAGAAAAAAATTACTTCATTTGTCTACTTGCTGATTATTTCATATTAAGTCTGCCTAAGTCTTATATTGAAGCAGAAATAAAATAAAATGGATAGTTTTCATGACAGTGAATCTTCTTTTGCTCATTTTTCTCCCAATTTTTTATTGTACCTAAAACTCCTTTGACAATTTCATATTATGTAAGTTGATTAGGATGTCCAGTATTGCAGACTCTTTAATCTTCAGAATGTTCAAATTTTTAATCCAAATAAAATTTCATAATTGTCAATAATCCAAATAACACTATAGCAACACAAAACTACTTGAGATAAAAGTGATATTTTATGTTCTATATTATTGTGCTTTAAATGAGGAGAATAATAAACACTGTGAATCTAGTGTATGTGATTTGATAAGGGACAATTACTAAATTCAATAAATTGATTAGATAGTTCCTCTTATAATATAAATTAAAAAACAGAATATAGTAGAAGTGTGATATATGAGTTGAAATTTATAAATTTTTTTTTTTGGACAAATTTTGTTTGACTTTTTAAAAAAAAATATTTAGTACAGGGTCTACAGGATCCCACTACACAGATTAGACTTGTAGTGTCCTTCCTATTTTTCATCCTCCCAAGTTCTGAAATTACAGGCACGTGCCACTACACCCAATCTCATTCGCTATCTCAGTACACCATGGCGATGTGATACACATGTAAGGCCTGGGGTTTAACCCTAACCCCTGCATCTGCCTAAGCATATGCTTTAATCAGCTGAGCTATCTGGCTGGTCCAGAATGAATATGTTTGCTGTTGTTGTTAATGTATTTGGTTGTTACAGGGTCTCACTACGCAGCTCGCACTCATGGTGATCCTTCTGTTTTTAACCTCCCCAGCACTGGGATTACAGGTATGCACCACTATGCCCAGATTTTGGGCAGATCAGTCTGTCTTGGAGGCCAGGACGGCGGGTGGTGCCTGGGATAAAACATGGTTCCTGCTCTTGCCTAAGCAAGTGCTTTATTCCTTTGAGCTGTCTTGCTGTAGCGAAATTTAAAGTATGTTGTGAGCCTTTTTTTCTTTTTTGTAGCACCAACAGTTGAACTGAGAACCTCGCTTGACAGACAAGCACTTATTCTGCATTTCTCAGCCAAATTTTTAGATTAATTTTTCTTTTTTGATGCTAGAATGGTAGCAATTTTTATGATTCAGTAAACTCTTCATTAAATATACATTGATTATTTCATAAATTTTCCTAAGTGAGTTCAATGATCTTAATTTAAATTTCCAAAATTAAATCTCTATACTATAAAGAAGACCCACTGAATTAAAGAGCAGTTATTTTATAATGGTTAGTTTATCCACAATTTTATCTTTAATATATATAAATTCGGATTATTGAATGAATCTGAAAAGTACACACTTATCTAACAGAAACAAAAATTAATATAGTGGGTATGTTCAGATATTCTGTATTAAATTTGGAAGCTTTAAAACTTTGTAATGGCTGATGCATTGTGTCATCTTGAGAAGTCTAGAAACTTAACTAAAATAGCAAGAGTGTAGAGGACATGCCCTTACCACTCTGAGGTGTTGTTTACTGTATTAATTTGAAAAGTTTAGAATTTTAACAAATTTTAGAAATACCTGAGCCTGTGCAAGAAGGCGTAGAAATGCAGAGACAGCTATACCTGATGCTGGGGTACAATATAAGGAAGGAAAAGAAGCTTATTCCCTTATTTTTTGTACTTGTTTTTGTGTGTGTGTGTGGTCTCTATGCAGCTCGGGCTCCTAGCAATCCTTTTGTTTTCACCCTCCCCAACATTGAGATTACAGGTATACACCACTGCCTGGACTCAACCGGGTTCACCACTCCCAGGAAGGGTAGGGCAGGAGCAGTGAGTGGTGCCAGGGATTAAACCCTGGCCCCTGCACTTGCTTAAACAAGAGCTTAGTCTACTGAGCTATCTCTCTGGCCGTAGCATATGTTGCTTTTGATGTATTCTGCTGCCATGTATAGTGGAATTTCTGCTGTACTACCATGCCTTGGTGACAGACAATTATAGGTTGAATTCTCTGCCAGACCCAGGGCAGCCTGGCCTGTGAGTGAGGGCTCCAAGCCCAACACACCTGAGGGACCTTTCTTAGCATTCTCTGGTTCCGGACCACGGCCCCAACCCAGCACAGCTTGGCTGACCCAGAACAGCCAACATGGTAAATAAGAACATCCACTATCCTTTTGGGAGACCAACAGACCCACAGAAGCTGAGGCCTGCCCACCTAGAGAGCGACATGCCTGAGACACTAGGGCCGACTCTGGAAACTTTCTAGATCCTCACCCCAAAGCCAGCCAAGGTAGTAGGAATTTTCACTACTCACTCGGTATCCGGTTCTGTTCCTGCTCGCCTGACCAGGGAACAAACAGAAAGGAACCACAGGAGCTGCAACAAAAAGGAACTGAACACAATAGCTAGATCCAGGCCAGACACAACTGGAAAATCTCAAACTTAATAGACTGGCACCCAAATCTCATTACATGCTAAGGTCACTAAAGCTCTACACCAAAGGTCAAAGGTCAGTGTTATACAAAATGACAAGGAAAAGGAGAAAAATGCAATCTCAGGCAACGAGTCCATCAGTAAGTGCAAAGGACACTAGCTCAGATGAAATGAATGAATTAACAGATACGGAAGCAAAGGAACAACAGCAGAAAGGTATAGAGGCACTCAGATAAGAATTAAATCCTGAAATAAAAAAATAAATAAAGACCTGAATGCATAGCATCTGAAATAAAGAATCAAATGCAGAAACATCAGGGGGAAAACCAATGCTCACGCAGAACAAGTGAAGAGAGCATTATTCCAGCTGAAATGTATGAATTAACAGCACCTAAAGCAAAGAAAGAACAGCAAAAATGTGAGGAGTATCTCAAAACAGAAATAATTTCTGAAATCAAAAAAAGACTTCTTTGAAATCATAGCATCTAAAATATAGAAACAAATATACAGAGGAAATATACAGAGGAAACCCAACTTGGAAGAAACTCTGCAGAAAAAGAATTAATAACTACCTCTAAAGAAGACATGGATAAAAATATCGAGGAGATCACAAATATGACCGATTACTTGAACAAGCTATACAGAAATGAAGTACAACACATGAAACAGAGTCAAAGAGATATAGAAGAACTAAAAATGTCAATCATGAGTCTACAAAATTATTTGAGTGAAAGCGAAGACAGAGTTTCAGATCTTGAGGATGCTGGAGCAGCTAGTGAAAAGGTAAAAAAGGATCTCTTAAAAACAACAAGAATGCAGGAAAAAATAATAAATCATCTGCAAGATGATGCCAGTATGAATAATGTGAGATTAATTGGTATCAATGAGAATGAAGGAGTCAATACAAATGAAATAAAAAGAATTTGGTGAGAAGTAATCACAGAAACCTTCCCAAATTATGAGGAAACAATCCAACATTCAAGTAACCGAAGCACACAGAACTCCAAGTAACGTCCGAGGTAAAAATACACTGAGACATATAATAGTTAAGAACCCAGAAATCCAACATAAAAATAATATACTTAAAGCTGCTAGAGAGAAGAAGCAGATCACATTCAAAGGAAAAACCCATCAAAATTACATCCGACTTCTCTTCATAAACCATGAAGGCAAGGAGAGCATGGATCAGAGTTCTTCAAGTACTGTATGAAAAAAATCCAACCCAGACTATGATAACCTGAAAAACTCTCTTTCAAGTTTGAGGGAGAAGTGAAATTCTTTCACGACAAAGAACAACTAAATAATTTCATGATGACAAAAACATCCCTACACAGGCTGCTGAAAGATGTTCTAGAGAGACCACAGTGACCAGAACTCCATGAATCAGAATGGAAGGAACCCACTAAACAGGACAGACAGTTAAACACACAACAAAAAGGAGTAAACCACAGCAAATAAATATCATGTCAAACATAAGTCAACACATTTCAGTTATGACCATCAATGTAAATGGACTCAATTCACCAACTGAGAGAAATAGACTGGCACAGTGCATTATGAAACAAAATCGAACAATATGCTGTATACAAGAAACACACTTAATTCAAAAGGACATTCATAGACTCAATGTCAAAGGATGGAAAATCATGCTACATGTTCCAGCACCTCAGAAAAAAGCAGGAGTAGCAATTCTGTTCTCAGACAGTCGCAACTTCAAACCAAGAAGGATCAAACGACATAAAGAAGACCAGTATATATTAGTCAGGGGAAAAATTCAAGAGGAAGAGGTAAAACTCATAAACATATATGCTGGAAACACAGTGGCACCCAACTATGTAAGCCAAATCTTAAAGGACATGAAAAACCTAATATCTAAGACTACAATCTTAGCAGGAGACCTTAACACACCTTTCTCTCAAAAAGATAGATCAACCAGACAAAAAATTAGCAAGGAAGTAGCAGAACTGAACCAGAGCTTGGAAGAGATGGACCTGGTATTCATGCACAGAGTGTTTCATCTGCACACAGGTCATTTTCCAAAATACCACATACTAGTCCAGAGGACATGAGTAAGTATATGCAAGAAAACAGAAATTAACCCATGCATATTATCTGACCACAGTGCAGTGAAACTGGAATTAAATGACAAAAGAAACCAGAAAAACCCACATAATTCATGGAAATTAAAAACACCCTACTCAGCAATCAATTGGTCACAAAATAAATTAAACAAGAAATTCCACAATATGTACAATGAAATGAAAATTAAAACACAATTACCAGAATTTCTGGGATGCAATGAAAGCAGTTCTTACAGGGAAAATCATAGCTATGAACTCACATGTTAGGAAAACAGAAAGGGAACAAAAAACACCCTAATGTTATACCTCCAACATGTAGAAAAAGAAGAGCAAATGAAACCTAGAGCGAAAAGATGGGAAGAAATTATAAAGATTAGAACAGAAATTAATTCAATTGAGATGAAGAAAACAGTTCAAAGAACGCAAAAATCAAAAAGTTGGTTCTTTGAAAGACTAAATAAAGTTGATAAGCCTCTTGCCAACCTCATTAAAAAGAGGAAAAAAAATTCAAGTACATGCAATAAGGGCTGAAGAAGGTCAAATCACCACAGACCAATGGAAATTCAGAAAATTATAAATAGTTACTTTGAGAATTTTTACACTCATAGAATTGAAGACACAGAAGGAATGGACAGATTCTTCGAAAGGTACAAATTACCAAAACTGAACCAAGAAGATATAGCAACTCTCAATAAACCAATAACAGCCAACGTAATATGAAACACAATAGAAAACCTACCAACAAAGAAAAGTCCAGGTCCTGATGGATTCACAGCTGAAGTCTACAAGAAATTTATGGAAGATGTAATCCCTACTCTCCTGAAACTCTTCAATGAAATTCAAAAGAAAGTAGTCCTCCCAAAATCATTTCTGTAGGAAAGTATTATACTGATTCCAAAATCAGGGAATGATACAACCAAAAAGGAGAACTACTTGTCAGTCTCCCTCATGAACATAGACTCAATAAGATCCTTACAAATAGAACACAGAAAATCATCAAAAAGATAATACACCATGACTATGTAGAATTCATCCCAAGGATACAAGGAGATGGTTTAATATTTGAAAATCTATAAATGTAATGCACTATATTAATGGATCATCTCAATTAATGCAGAGAAAGCTTTTGACAATGTCCAACAATCATTCATGTTCAAAACCCTGCAGAAAATTGGAATAGATGGACTCTTCCTTTACTTGATAAAAGCCAAACCTAATATAATCCTAATATAACCTAATATAATGAGAACCCAAAAACCTAATAAAATCCTAAATGGGTAAAAACTGAAATTTTTTACTCTTAAATCAGGTACCAGACAAGGATGTCCTCTATCCCCCCCTCCTATTCAATATACTTTTGGTATCTTTAGCAAAAGCCATTAGAAAATAGAGAGAAATAAAGGTAATAAGAATAAGTAAAGAAAAAGTTAAATTATCGCTATTTGCAGATAACATGATACTTTCCTTGGCAGACCCAAAAATTCCACCAAGAAACTACTAGAACTGATACAGAAATTCAGTAACATAGCAGGACACAGGATCAATACTCAAAATTCAGTAGCATTGCTTTACACAGATAGAAAACACACTGAAAGGGAAACAATAGAAACAGTACCTTTTACAATAGCACTATGGAAACTGAAATACGTTGGAATTCACTTTACCATGAAAGTCAAAGATCTTTTCATGGAAAATTACAACCCCCTAAGAAAAGAGATTATACAGGATTTCAGAAAATGGAAAGATATTCCATGCTCTTGGATAGGAAGAACCAACATCGTGAAGATGGCCATACTCCCAAAATTGCTGTACAGATTTAATGCAATCCCTATCAAACTGCCACCAACATTCCTCCAAGACCTAGAAATATTGTTCCTTAAATTTATTTGGAATCACAAAAGACCTAGAATAGCAAAGGCAATCTTGGCCAATAAAGACAAGGCAGTAGGCATCACAATTATTGACTTGACATTATACTACAAAGCCACTGTGATAAAATCAACATGCTATTGGCAGCGAAACAGACCTGAGGATCACTGGAATAGATTAGAAGATGCAGAGGCCTCTACAATCACACTCAGCCATCTGATTGTCAACAAAGGGGCCAACCATACTCACTGGAAGAAAGATAGCCTCTTTTACAAATGATTCTGGAAAATCTGGCTTCCTACATGCCGAAAACTAAAACTCCCCCCAGTTCTATCACCATGTGCTAAGCTAAAGTCAAAATGGTTTAAATATCTAAACATTCAAACAGAAACACTCAATCTCCTGGAAGGGAAAGTAGTAGGAACTCTTGAAGACATAGGGGTAGGTAAAGAGTTCATGAACTAACATTTTTGCACGGGAAACACTTGAAAGAATCAACAACTGGGAGCAACTCCTCTTAAGGAGCTTCTGCATGTCAAAAGAAATTGTCAACAGAGTAAAAAGACAAACCACAAATTTTGAAAAAATTATAATTAATAAGCAATCAGACAAAGGTCTGTTCTCTAGAACATATAAAGAACTAAGATATAACAGGGCCCTCAAATTTAAAGACTCTATCCACAAATGGGCACTTGAGATGAATACACACTTTTCAGAATCTGAATTTAAAGAATTGAATATATAAATGAAAAAATGCTCCACATCGCTCACCATCCATGAAATGCAAGTAAAAACAATACTGACATGCCATCTCACTCCAGAAAGAATGGGTATCACAAAAACAAATGCTGGTGAGGTTGTAGGGAAAAACGAACACTGTCCACTGCTAGTAGGAATGTAGACTGGTATAACCATTGTGGAGATCAGTGTGCAGACTCCTCAAAAGAGTAGGACTGGAAATCCATTCAAGACTTTTATCCCCCTACTAAGAATTTTCCCATAGGAACCGAAAACATTATATCATAGTGGTATATGTGTACCTATGTTTATAGCAGCACAATTTGTGATTCCCAAGTCTTGGAAACAACCAAGATGTCCATCACATGAGGAATGGCTGAAAACGATGTGGTATTTCTGTACAATGCAGTTTTACTCAGCTATAAAGAATGATAAACTTGAAGCATTTATGTTGAAGTGGGATGTCACTCACAATGGAGTGCTCATCTTTGATAGGTTTAGACAAAAAAGGGGTATACAAAGGAAGAATCATGGTGTTTGTGTATGAACAGTGCAGTTAGGATAAATATGCTGTGCTTCTGCATAATTCTATGAGGAACATTATTTGGTGTAATAGTGGTTGTAGAAGATATTATGTTGGCTTCTAGGACTATGGACAAATACTAGGGAAATAACAGGGTAGAAAGTATTAATTATTGAATCTGTGATATAATTCAGCTATAAAAATAAGTATATAGCTACACTCTCTTCATTCACTGATTAGAGACGTCTTCTATAATAATGCCTGTAGGTATTATATCATGTATGCACCTTGAATGACACCAAAACATTACACAAACATTTTGCAATGTATTAATTTATTGAATCTGTCCTATTAATTTTATTTGAAACTATCTCATTGCTATTTGTTGTTCAATAAATATAGTAATAAAAAATAAAAAGTAAAAATATAAGAAAAAAAGGAAATCTCCACTAACTGAGCTATATAAACCTTTTCTTCCTTAATTTTTGGTGTTGCGTATTTTGTCTCAATGAGAAGGGAAAAGTATCTAAGCCCTATTAGTTTTTAAATATCTATACTTTTGTATAATGTTACTGTTATATTTAATTTGGCACAAAATTGTGTCTGTATCTTATAAACTGCAACCTAGTGAGTATGAAAACTAAAATAAATTTTTGAAACAATTAGTTGCATTCTTTTTATTCATATTAATTCTGACATTATCAGGCCCCATACTCCCTGGACATATTTACCCAATGTAAATGCTGGGCTATTCTAGTCAAGCTAATTTTGTATGTGTCTTTGTTTTTCTGTCTATAAATAATGTTAGTTTGTGTTGTTTTGAACAATCTTGTAAGCCCTTACTAAGGTTTAGGCTAATGAACTGTTCTTTGCGTAAATAATTACTGCTAGATTTGTCTAAAGGTTTTAATATATTGAAATATATATTTTTGTTTACAAACACTATAGTGAATCATAACAGTCAATCTCTTCACACTTATTTTAATTTCCCTTTTCTTTTCTTCTCAAAACTCTGTCAACTCCTGAAGCAGATGTTGTAGAAAGATAAAACAACCAAGAATCTTTCCTTTCTTAAAATTTAGTAGACATTAAAGTGTACCACCAGTGTAAACGCATATATGTGATCACTATAGTCAAGAAAATTAATATGTTCATCAGATAGCATAAAAATTTGTGTACACGTGAATGTATGTGTGTGTATTTGCACATGTAAGAATACAAAAAATTAGTTGCAGCAAATGTCAAGAGCACAATTCAGTACTGCTGATAGGCTTCATATTTGACATGTAAACTTGAGGTTCATTTATCTCAAAGAAATATACATTTGTGTTCTGTAACTTGTATCCTCCCTGCCTCCTCCAGTTCCCACCCCTTGTAATCATATAAATAGTTGGTGTATTTTTTATTTTAAGATTTCATAAGTAATTTATGCATTTTTTATTTTATGTGAGTGTCTTATTACACTTAGGATATTTTCTAGATTTATTAGTGTTGATATAAATTCTAGGAGTACCTTCAAATTTGGAGATGATTAATATTGTATATGCGTATGTATTGGTAAGTATTTTCCATTGAATTTAGATATGTCTCCTTTTATTTAGCCATGAAAAGAAAAATTTACATTAAAGCTTCTCTCATGTAAGTTTTATTCATCAAAAAAGATCAAACCTTATAGGAGAGTTACAGATTTTATTTTGCGATTCATTTGGTTTGAAATTATTGATGGTCTATAATCAGTCTCTTTACAACTGCCCCTCTTTCCACTCCAGTAACATTTTCAGTGACTCAATCATATCACATGACTTTGTTAGAAAGCTGAGTCACCAGACTGAAATGTCAGTGTACACAGAGGCTTAGTATCAGTCCAACTGCAATATACAAAGAATCAAGAGATCCAGAGAGAAATTTCAAGTGTAAAGAACAGAAGGTTAGAATCGAAAAAGAACTAATGCTTCAGTTCAGACTTAAGTACAATTAATATACTGATGATAGAGGTGGAAATGCCTGTTGATAGGAAAAATACACTCTTGAATTGCAGCTTTTTTTAAAATCTATTATCCTTCAACTTGGTGGGTGAAACCCTCTTGCATGAGAGAAAAATATGCTTTACTTAATCAACTAATGTAATTGAACTTCTTGGGAAGATTCATAATTATTCTTGTCCTATATATCCAGATTATACAGCTTCCTCTAGTTGATATTAAGTATTAATTATCACAAATATTAAGTATATCCTGAGCTGTTTTATTTGACATTCTCCATTATATTAGGCAGACATATCATTGTTTTAATTTATGACTTGGACAAAACTGAATACTTGGTGTATTAGATAATTTTAAGACTGCCCAAGATTATCATTTAATTTGTAGAGCCTAGACAAGTTACTTTTAAAACACTGAAAATTTTAAATATACTTAACTCTCCATTTCTATTTTGATTCCCAAGATGATGAACATCTGTCTAGTATGGTCCCAGTTTTTTGATAAGTCAGGAAAGGTAGCTTTTCTCTCTCTATGATCCTATATGGCCAATGAGATTCAGCTGACATTGTGGCAGTTATCATCTTAGACTGACAACAAGGAAGCAGAGCTGCCACGACAACAGCGTGGGAAGGCGGCCATGCTACAGTTTTTATGGTTTCAACCTAGATTTCAATTACAACACTTCTAGCACTTTTAAACATTATAAAAATCATTACAATACCTGACAGTTTAAATTGTAGCCCTGATAGAATATAAATCTAGAACATTTATGAACTTAATGACATGAAAATTATTTCTATAATTCATTTTATTGTCCTCTGATGCAGTCACTTATACTCTTCAAAGTTAGTTAAGAGTTTATAGAACAACTCTTAAACATTTGGATGATTTTGTGAAAAGCAGAATTAAAAATTTAAGGGCCAGGGAGATATATCAGTAGAATAAGTGCTTTCCTGGCAAGCACAGAGTCTTGAGTTTAATCCCCACAAAAAGAAACATAAAATAATTGGCTGTATAACAAAATTTCTAAGAAAGAATAGAATATGTCATTGTTAATATGTCAATAAGCAAATATGTTTTGTTCAATTATATATGCACATATTTTTAACATGTAAAATGAGAGAATATTCAAATTACATTTTACAGTTCAATGTATTGGAAACTGCTCTTTAACATTTCAGTGAATCTGGAGAAGCTCAAGATTTCATGCAGCCATACTTTGAAGATAATGAAAGTTTGATTCAGAACATGAAAAAGTGTATGAAACAATGAAATGACTTACAATTTTTTATTTCCTAGTGCACATAGAAGTTATAGTAGTGAGTTCATGTAAAGAGAATGACAAAGTAGACCTAGCATAATTCCTAATGACCTTAATACTTTAAATTCATAAGTTACCACTGGCTCAAAATCAGCATCACCACATCTAGTTCTTAACAGGAGAATCAGTCAGTGCTTTGAAGATTTGAAGTCAAACACTGCCTTCTGCTTTCCAGCTATTAAATTCATAAATGGCATCGTCCTGTATGTGACTACATTGAGAGCTATTGTTCAGTGAGAACATTTTAATTATACACTTGCACTTTAGGATACAACTTGAAAGTTTAATCATTTTACTAGGTTTCAGAGATACAGAGGAGGTGAGTCAGATCATCCATTATGAAAACATTTTATACGAATACAGATACAGTAGGCTAAAAGACAATTACACAATGTAATGTAAAATACTATTGTACAAATATATGCACGATGCTGGTGAATGTTGAGAAAAATGTTTTAAGCCTTTGTGAGACCTAAGAAGGTTAGTAGAAAAATGAGATTATAAAGGAAATAAAAGTAGAAAAAGAGGTTTTATGAATTGTACAAGACATAATAAAGAAGGAGTTGGAAGTAGTAAACAATCCCAGGCTCTAGGACTATCTTATTCCACAAAAACATTTGTTTATACATGACTATATTATTTAGCAATATTAGACATTCGGAACGTGAACATTACAAAGAACATTCACCTGAGTTTTCTTTTTTGTACCGAAATAAAGCTTTTTGATAAAATTTAGGTAAGTGTAATGATATATTTGTCATATGTAATTTGTACCTCTGCATGACATACCTGACTTGCTCTTTTATTCCTTTACTCCTCTTTCTGCAACCCTTCTTTGCCTAAAACATATATCTTACTTCTTTTTTTCCTATTTTTTTTTTATCACTTTTCTCCTCCCATTTACCCCAAGGCCACTTTCTGGTTGAAAAGTACTTCCTATTTCACAATATCTATTATATATTTAAGTTCGTATTTAAAATTTCAGTTTCTAGCCGGGCGTGCTGGTGCATGCCTGTAATCCCAGCACTCTGGAGGCTGAGGCAGGAAGATTGTTGTGAGTTCGAGACCAGCCTGAGCTACAAAGTGAGCTTAAGGCCAGCCTGAAATGCATAGTGAGACCCTGTCACAAAAAGACAAAAATAAATAAATAAATAAATAAATAAATAAATAAATAAAATAAAATTTCAGTTTCTCACATAAAAGATACAATGTGATATTTACGCATATGTATTTGATTTACTTCACTTAAAAATGGCTTCAAGGTCCATCCATTTAGCTATAAATGTCAACTTTATTTTCCTTCATGACTTAGTATAATTTATATTGTATAACTTTTTTATTTTTTAAAAAGAGAGTAAAAATTCAAATTAAAATACAAAATTATAAGTGATACAGAATTTCACTTAACAGGGCCAGGGAGATGGTTCAGTGGAATAAGCGCTTCCTGGAAAGTGCAACAATCTGAGTTCAATCTCTGGTTCTACAAAAAAAAAAAAGTTTCACTTAATGAAGTAATAATGAGTTTACAGTATTTGTTGTAATACATAGTGCTGTCTTCCAACCAGTTATTCATATTATCAAATACATGAATGTAAAATTGGAAGAAGAAAGAAAAAAGGAAGAAATACATATGAAATTGAGAGGAGGAAAAGTACAAACAATTGAAAAATGGAGATAAAATGAATTAAAGTATTATCTGTTCCTTTCCATAGACCAGCAGAGATGCGCAATAAAGTTGTGCAAACCATCCTGCTTTCATACATATACATCTCTTTCCCTTACTCCATCTCAGATCCTCTGGAACTGAGTAACTTTTTCCTTTTGAACTGGGTTGTTTCCAAGTTTTAGTTATTAAAATCTGTATTGCTATAAACATGGATGCACATATGTCAGTTTGGTAGGATGCTTTTAATTCTTTGGGAAAGATACCAAGAAGTGTAATAGTTCGTCCAAATAGAACGTCTACTCCTAGGTTTTTGTAGAATCTCCACACCAATTTCCAAAGTGGTTGTACCAGTCTATATTCTCATCCACAGTGGAGAAGTCTTCTTTTTCCCCAGAGCTATGCCATCAATATTATTGGCTGACTTGTTGATAATAATCATTCACTGTGCAGTGAGAAGTAATACCAGTATTGTTTTAATTTGTTTCTCTAAAAATGATATGATATTGAATTTTTTTCATGTATTTATTTGCCATTTGTACTTGCTCTCCTAAGAAGTGTCTATTCATTTCAGTTGTCCAATTTTGGATGGAGTCTTTAAATTTTGGATGTCTATTTTTTCAGTTCTTCATATATTCTATATTAATCCTTTATTTAGATATTAGTCCTAGATCTGAATATAAAGGACCAAAACCAGTTATTACTTGCTAACATTTTTTTCCAAAAACTCTGTGGGTTGTTCTTTCACTTTGTTGGATATTGGTTACTATGAAGAAAGCTTTATGGGCTGTGAAGAGAGCTCAGTGGTCTAAGTGCCTGTCTAGTTTAAGAACCCAGGTTCAATCCCCAGTACCACGTACCATGCCAGTCCTCCCCTGAGCACGTGAGGCTGTATGCCTGAAATCCCAGCATGGGGAGGCTAAAACAGGAAGATTACCAGGAGTCCGAGCTGCATAGTGACAGTGATACTAAATACACATAATTTAATTTAATATTTTATTATTTCACTTCATTTCATTTTATGTATTTAGCACAGGGTTTCACTACACAGATTGGACACATAGTGATTTTTCTTGTTTTAAACCTCCCTAGTACTCCCTAGTACAGGTGTACATCACCAGGCCCAGTCTCAATCATCATCTCAGTGCACCCTGGGGTGGGCACAGCAGGCTGGGGCTAGAAGTCCCAGCTCCTGAATCTGCCTGAGCAGGCACTTTAGTTGGCTGAGCTATTTGGCGGTTCCTCTCAATTTAATTTTAAAAAAAAACTTTATAATGAGATGAGATCCCTGTTGTTGATTTTGAGAAGTATTTTCCACATAATGGAGGTTTTGTTCAAGCAGTCTTTGCCTATACATATGTCTTTAATATTTCTACCTATTCTTTCTTGAAGGAGATTTAACATTTCAGTTTTGACATTTAGACTTTTGATCCATTTTGATTTTAGTTTAGTGCATGATGAGAGACATGGCTTCTGGTATTAGGAGCATGTGAAAAGCCACTTTTTTTGCAGAGGGGAACCAGAGATTGAACTCAGGCCCTCATGCTTGCTAGGGAATAGTTTATTCCACTGAGCCATCTCCCCAGCATCTAAAAGCCAGTTTTTTCAGTACCATTTTTTAGAGTTCTTTGTTCCTTTAAATAAATGTGTTTGGCCTCTTCTTACAAAATAAGATGACTGAAGTGGATAGTAAGATGGCTCAGTGGAATAAGCATTTCCCTGGCAAGCATAATGGCCTGAATTCAATTCCCGGTTCCAGGAAAAAAAATAAGATGACTGAGTGTATTTGAAGTCGTTGCTGCCTTTTCTAATCTGATCCACTGATCCTGTATCTGTTCTTTAGCCAGTGCTATAAAGTTTTATTATTTTATTTTTTATGTATTTAGTACAGGATATAAGGGTCTACAGGATCTCACTACATAGATTGGACTCGCAGTGATCCTGCTGTTTTCAGCCTCCCAAGCACTTGGATTACAGGCGCTTGCCACCGTGCCCAGTCTCGATCACTGTATCAGTGCTCCCTGCGGTGTGATGGCATTACAACCTTTGGTGCCAGGGATCAAGCCCCACCCTCTGAGCTCTGCCTAAACAGGCACTTTAATCTGCTGAGCTATCAGGCCAGTTCAATACAAAGATTTTATCACAGGAGCTCTGTAGTATAATTTCAAGTGAGAAATTGTAATATTCCCTGCTTTGACTTTGTTGCCTAGAAATTTATGGCTATTCTACATCTCTTCTGTTTTCAGATGCATTTCAGGAATATTTTCTTTTGTTCTGTGAAATATATTGATGAAATTTTGGTTGTGTTTTCATTAAAACTGTACAAAAATTTTTGGATTTTGGCCATTTTTATTATGTTGGTTCTTCCTACTCATGAACAAAGGATTTTTTTCATACCAGTAATCAAACTAAGGGCTTTGCACCTGCCAGGCAGGTGCTGCGATGTTAAGCTATATTTCTGGGCCAAGGAAGGGACATTTTTATATTTTCTGATATTCTCTTTGATCTCTTTTTCAGAATACTGTTGTTTTCAGCATAAACCCTTTACTGCCTTTGTTAGACTGATTCCCATGTTCTTCATGTTTCTTTCAATGCTATTGTGACATGTGTGGTTTCCACATTTTCTCTCAGTGAGATTGTTATTTGTGTACAAGCAATGCTATTGATGTTTGAGAATTGACTTTGCATTCAGATATGCAGCATGATCTTGTTATTAAATCTAGAAATATTTTGCTAGATTTTTTTTTTTTTTTTGCAGAACCAGGGATTGAACTCAGACCCTTGCACTTGCCAGGGAAGCACTTATTCTACTGAACTATCTCCCTGGCCCCTTTTGCTGGAATTTTTGAAATTTTAATATAGAATATCACATCATCTGCAAATAAAGGTAATTCAATTCCTTCCTTTCTTATAGTTATTCCTTTTATTTTTTCTCTTGATTAATTGCTCTAGATGTTTCTAGAACTATATTTAATAGAAGTGGTGATAATAAATATCCTTGTCTTGTTGGTAACTTTAAAGCAAGTGCATTCAGTTTATAACCATTTAATATGATACTGACACTTGGTTTACCGCAAAGGGCGTTTATCAGCCCTTTGTGATAAAGACCATCTACTGCAATTTTCTATAGGTTTTGTTTTTTATCATGTATTGGTGTGGGACTTTTTCAAATGAATATTTATATCTATTGAGATGATTATATGGATTTTATTCAGTTGGTTCTTGTAATGTGGTGCATTACACTTACTGATTTATGTATGTTGAACCAACCCTAAATCTCTGTGATGAATCCCATTTGGTCATGGTATATAATCTCCTTGATTTGGTACATTCTTTTTGCTAATGTCTTGTTAGTATTTTTGCATCTGTGTTCATGTATGTTGGAATGTAGTTGTCTCCTTTCCTTGAGACCTTCTTGGTTTTAGTATCTGTGTCGTCCCATCTCAGAAATTACTTCAAGACTATTATTTTGCTTTCAAATTCGTGAAAGGTTTTGAAAAATAATGTTATTATATCTTCTCTAACTTTCTTGTAGAATTCAGCTATGAGTCCTTAACTGTGATGGTTTTATTTGCTGGTAGATATTTAACTATTTTTTTCAATTTCTTTGACTGATATTTGGTTACTTAGAAGTTTTATATTTTTGACTCAGCTTTGGTAAATCATATGTATCTAGGAATCTACCCACTTCTATGTTTTTTAAAGTAATTATTTAGGATCTAGCTTTTGCAGGAGCAATTGTGATTTCACCCTTTTTAATCTTATTTGCATGAATTTCTTATTTGCTGTTTTTTATCTACTTCTTTCTTTTCTTTAAGATTAAGTTTTCCAATTTCATTTAAACTTTCAAAGGAACAACACTCTGATTTTTTCTTTCTTTCTCTTTCTTTCTTTCTTTCTTTCTTTCTTTCTTTCTTTCTTTCTTTCTTTCTTTCTTTCTAATATATTTGGTACAGAATCTCACTGAGTAGCTCAGACACATAGTGATCCTCCTGTTTTAAGCCTCCTATGCTGGGGTTACAGTTTTATGCCACCATGCCCAGACCCAATTAAGAGTTCAGTGTACCTGAGGACAGGGCCAGCGAGGCATAGGAAACCAGGGTACTGAAGCCCAGTCCCTGTGCTTGTCAAAGCAGGTACTTAATCTGCTGAGCTATCTCACCAGCACTAATTCATTTAATATTTTTGTATTATTTTCTTCAGTTGATTTCTGGTCTTTTGTTTATATGTCCTCCCTTCTATGAGCATTACAATTGATTTGTTCATTTTGATAAGTTTACAGTTCAATATTAGGTGGTTTATTTGAGCTCTTTCTGTTTCCCTGGTGTTAGAGTTCACTGATATTAATTTCCTCTTAGGACCACTTTCAATGCATCCCATGAGTTCCAATTTGTTTTATCAGTATTATCGTTTAATTATAGACATTTGAGCTTCCTCTTTAATTTGATCTGTTGCTTATTGTTTATGTGGGGTTTATTTGATTTTCATGTGTTTAAGGAGGACTTTTGGTTTTATTTGCCATTGATTTCTAATTTCATTTCACTATGGTCTAATAGTATTTAGGGGACAATTTCAATTTGAATTATTTTTTATTTACTTAAGCATGTTCTATGGGCTTTTGTGTATTTTAGGGAAGGGTCTACAGGGTATTCAGGGTCTCACTACTAGATTGGACTCATAGTGATCTGTCTGTTTACAGCCTCTCAAGAGCACACCCCTCCATACCCAGTCTCAATTGTTGACTTAGCGCACCTATGGGACAGGGCTGGCACAGCAGGCCCAGTGATCGAACCCCTGGCCCCTTATACCTGCTTTCAGGTACTTTAATCCACTGAGCTACTTGCCTGACCTCTATGGACTATTATGTGATCTAATTTTTGGAGCATCCAATGTCCTGCTGAGAGAATACATAGTCTGATGTTGTATGTTGGAATACTAGATATGTACTAGTCCATTTTGCTGCGTTTGGATATTTCTTTGATTTTTTTTTTATCTACTTGCACTATATGTTTCCTCCCAAGGGAAGCATAGGCCCTAACTATCACAAATTATGCAGTCCTGCTTCCCACATTTGGGGAAATTGCAATAGCACATCAAGAGTACAGTGGGTAAGAGTATCCCTTGGAGAACCACTTTCTTGATCATGATATCTCCCCTGCTGGGTAAGTATACATCTACATCTCTGTGACAATATGGTATTAAGTTCCTGCATTACAATTGCGTTAGTGATTATTTGATTTTTCAAATCCATTAATATTTGTTTGATATAAGTGTGTGTCTCTGTATTTGGTGCATATCTATTTATGAGTATTGATTGAAGTTGTCTTATACTTTCACCTTAACAGTTATATAGTGACCAGGGAGATGGCTCAGTGGAATAAGTGTTTTCCTGGGAACCACAAGGGCCTGAGTTCAATCCCTGGTTCTGAAAAACAAATTATGCAGTATTCTTCATCTTATTTGATTAGTCTTGACTTGAAGTTCACCTTGTCTCTCAATAGAATAGCTATCCCTGCTTTTTATTGGGTTCTTGAAATGTGGAGTATTGCTTTCTTTTCTTTGTCTTTTATTCATTCTATAAATATCTCTCCTAGTTAGATGTGTTCCTTGAAGCCAGCATATTTTTGGATCTTGTTTCTTGATCCATTGTGCCATTCTATTTATTTTTATTAGTTAATTGAAAACATGTACACTGGTATTATAACTGATATCCACCAGTTTTTCTTTGACATACAATGTTCCTGTTGATGATTATTTATCTTTGCCTTCAGTTTCATTGCTCCTTCTTTATGGTAATTTCTTTCTATTGATACTCTTCAAATTGTGGGCTTTGTTTGCCCTTTCTAGACTATCTTCCAAAACTATTTATAGGATGGTTTAATGATCCTGAATTTCTTCAGTTGTTGTTTTACATGATAAAACTTTAATTTGTCATTGGTTTTCTTAAAGATAATTTTGTAGGATACATCAATCTGGATCAGAAATTGTTTACTTTCAGGGATTTAAATTCTTCATTCCAAGTTTTTTTTTACTTAAATGTTTGTGTTGAGAAGTCTGCCATGATTTTGATTTGTTTTTCCTTTATAAGTGATCTGCTACTTTGCTCTAACAGCTTTAAATTTTCTGTTATTGTGCTGAATTTCTGAAATCTTAATTATCATATGCCTTGGTGCAGATTTATTTTTGTCATGATTAATTAGAGTTCTGTTTTCCTTACTTATCTGCTTGTCAAATTCCTTTTCCATACTTGAGAAGTTTTTCTTTTTTCTTTGCTTCTCTGACTGTGTTTCTTCAGTCATTTGTGCTTTCTGCATCTTAATTGAATCCAATCAACCCTGTGTTGTTGATTTTTGCACCATCTTGTAATTGTTGCTTTGTTTTGTCATGGTCCCTTGCTATTTTTAAGAGATCTTTCCTTTCTTGATTGCTCTGCCTGATCCTGCAGGACTTCTGCTGAGTATAATGTTGGTCTTACCCAAGCTTCTTACTCCTCTTCCAAGAGCTGGTGGTGGGTGAAGGGGAGTGACCTTGTCCATAGATATCCAAAACCACTGACTGCTGGTCACTGAGCAGGCTATGGTGCTCTTCTCCATCCCAAGGCTTCTTGTCTGCTTGCACTTTAAGTCACCGGACAAGGGACAGTGGGGTCCCTTGTTTGGATATGAGCCATAGCCTCTTGCTCCCCTTGTGACCCCTACTTTATAGCCTAGTTTTCACCCAGTATGCTTTCTAGTACTTGCTGCCTATTGTGCCTGCACAGCCCTCCCTCACCCACTCCTAGATGCACTGAAGCCATCCTGGAGATATTATGCTGCCAGAAATTGAGCTCTGGAGCACTTTAAGGTAAAAACAATGACCCCCTCTTTAGCTGCTATTCTGTGTGGCTGGGTGTGAGGCACAGTGACTTTGGTTTACTCATCAATTAATGCCTGTAATGCGCTGGTTTGGAAAGTGGCTTGTGTTCTCACTGCTGTCTCTGACTGCGCAAGACTCTCCAACTTCATGTCCTCTGTCTCTTACATCTGCCTTTGGGGGACCTGTCAGAAAGCACTTGTTCCACCGTCCCAAGCCTCCTGTTTCCTCCTCCAGTGCATGCTGGGCTAGTATTATGCCTAAAGCCCTGAGCCTGCTCTCACTCTAGCTTCACAGGCTTTATTTTAAAATTAAGAAGGACAGTTGTAAATCAAAACAACATGTGGAAGTTTAAGAATTGAAGTTTTAAAAACATATGCAATATTGTGTTTCAAATTAAAATATATTAAAAGTTTTATTTTAAATTTTTGTTGTACATCATGCTAGTGTGACTCAGAAGAAGCTACCTAGTTTTCACATGTGTAAATTATCTGTAATGCCTGAAATATCCTCATTTTAAAAATTATATTGCATACAATTCTAACAATTTATTGAGTACAATATAATTTATTATAATGTATATTCTAATATTCAAACCAGTGTTCTTAACAGTTCTATGTCAAACATGCAAAATTTGATTGTAACATATTAATTGTACATACTTATGTAGTACACTGTGATATTTCAATGCATATATAAACACATGCTTTTAAGATCAGTATATATAGCAGTTTCTTAATGTGTGTTTGAAACTTTGAGCTCCTCTTTCTTATAAAATTATGAATGTGTAATACTGAGCATAGTCTTCTCACATTTTGTGGAACGCTAGCACTTGGTGATTGTGTCTAGTTATGTTTGTGTGTGCATCCTGCAGCCTCCCACTAGTGTTCCTCCTGCGTTTGTCAGTCTGTGGTAATCACCATTATGTAACGCAATTTTTATATCATTAAATGTCTGCATATGAGAAAGGTTATGAATAAAATTCCATCTCTATGGAAGACTAATTTACCTTAACATATTGTTGTCAACTTCCACCCATTTTTTCTGGAAATAGTCACTATTCCTCCTAGTGATGATTTTTCATGTATCTGTTTATTTACCACACTTTATTCATCTACTGGTAGAGATTTGGATTCAGTCTGTATCAGGAGAAAAATATTTATACAAATGTTCATGTTTGTAAATATTCCTTACTGTATTATAAACAAACCATTTACATTGGCATTGTAACTGATATGCACTGGTTTCCTTTGACTTATATTATTCCTGTTGATGTCTATCTATCTTTGCTCTCAGCTTCATTGCTTCTGCTCTCTGGTAATTTCTTTCTATTAATACTCAGAATTGTGGGCAATATGCATAATTTTAATGATTACCTTAAATAAAAAATTTAAATTTTGAATGAGTTTCATTTTTTTTTTTTTTATATTTTATTGTTGGAACTTACTACAACTTACTACAAAATTCTTAGGCAAGAAGTAACTTGCTCCACTGAAATGAAAAAATTCTTCTGGTGTTCCTTAATTTATACCTATTTTCTTAACCAATCATTGCATGATATTATTCATTAGAAAATTACAGTCAGTGTAGTAAGATTTTCTGTGGAATTTGAGGTAGTTTGAAACTAGGACAAAGATCTCAGTATATTATGCCAAGGTGGACAATTCTTAAGGTGTTGAAGATGCTGTAACATAATGCCATATTTTACCTTACTTACATAAAAAAATGTTTCTGATTCTTTTGGAAACATGGTTAAGAAATCAACAGATTCTGTGCCTGATGAGGATAATTTTCTTTATTACGGATGGTCATTTTCATATTCTACCTAGGTCAAGTACCATTCTAACATCCCTTTCAGAAGGGCTTATCACACCTCACAAGGACTCGTATCACATGATTTAAAGTTATCACAGATTTTCCAATTCTGATTACCATGTATTATGGTTTGAATGATGGATTTCCCTCCAAAATCCATCCATAACAGAACTTAATTCCCAAGTAATAATCTCAGACATGCCCTTTGAGGACTGATTAAGTAATGCATGTCCTGCAATCTTCATTAATATTGCCACTCAAATGAATTACTATTCTACTACTCAGAGAATATTTCTTACATCTCCAGATTTAAAGAAAAGTTATCCTAGCTCATAGTTGAAAAGGTTTCAGTCCATGTTCAGCTATTTCCAATGCAGAAGTATCATGTGGAAAAGTGTTGGTGGAGGAAAGCTACTAAACACATTGCAGAAGGATGTAAGAATAGGAATAATTGTCAAAGAGAAACAACTGGGGACCAGGTTATCCCTGGTCATAGAGTCTTGACCATCTACACACACCCAAAAACTGCTCAAGGTGAAAGAAAGAACTTACTTATCTGTCCATATTTGCTGTATGAGCACACACCAAGAAAGGGTCCACACAGAATAAGAAAGCTGGCCTCATCACACACAAATACCAGCACTTCATCTTAGACTTTTCAGGTTCCAGAACTGCAAGAAATAAACTTCTGGTATTTGTAAATCAACTGGCCCTCACTATACTCCGACAGCAATACAAAGATAATCTTACCCAAAATTAGGTTTCAACATGACTATTGACAGGAATAAAAGTATTTATTTGACTACAGTAACATTACAAGGAAAATAGTGGCAATATTTGTGATTTTAACATCTTGAAAGTTTTGATTTTGTTTTACCTGATAAAATGTATTATTGAATAGAGTTTTTCTACTTTCTTCAAACTTGAATTATAAGATTTACAGTGGGAATAAGGATGACACAATTTTTATTATAGATTTTCAGGGGCATCCACACCAATATATGTATATAGTAATTTATTGCGATTTCTTTGAGAGACGATATGTAAATTCAAAATGTTGTTTGGTTTTATAATCTTTTGATGGAAATAGACTTCATTTCTGAAGCATGTAATAACCTATAAAGTACTGTCACCTGCATTATCTTGTTATACTTATCTCATAACAATTTTATGAAAAGTTTCTTCTCTGTTAAAGAGAAGTTTTTCTCCTGAAGATTTTAAACTATTTCCATCACAGAGATAAACTATGAAAACAATTTCTAATGGATGACAATACACAATTTTGATGTACCAATGTACCTGATAATTTTTTCTAACTCACTAGAATTTAGCAAGATGTAAAAGTAATTATGCCATTTTCAGGTATTTGTATCTATATTAATTTCAAATAAAAAGTTAATTATTTTATCTTATTACATTATAAAAATTGTGACATAAATATCTATTTGAATCAAATGGCATGTACTTAAAAGCAACTTTTGTGTCAACTGAGAGTATGAAATCATGACTACTATTCAGATAATATTTGGAATAGTCTTCATCAAATTATTAGTTGATAATCCTGTTATTACAATTGTATTCCTATAGCTACTCATATTACCCTAATTTGCTTGAGGAGTGTTATTTATTAAGTTATATGTCAAACTTTCCTGAAAGTGCTAACTGAAAATATTTTTCCCTTCAATGGAATGCTATTCTACTATAAACAAAATAAATTTGAGTCATTTCTAGGAAAATACATGCACTTTGAGTCCATTCATACATTAAGTGAAATCAGCAAAGCACACAAAATAAATGCCACATAGCTTCTTTCATAAAAAACTCAATATAGGAATAAATTGAATGGTAAAATAAAAATGGAAACAAAGAAGTAGATGCTTTACACTTGGGAAGAGGATCAAGGGACAGAGCAGGTGGGGAAGGAAGGATGACACAGAAATAATTAATATTTTCTCTGTACATTACCATATTTTCAAAGTGAGTGTAATTGTGCACTGCAACCATGTCCTATAAAGATAAAAAATCATTTTTCTTTTAAACACAGAGTTATTTTTTATATTTCTTATTTTTTGTATTTTAGGAAACAGTCTACATGGTGATCAGAGTCTCACTACTAGATTGGATTCATAATGATGTACCTGTTTACAGCCACCCAAGCGCTGGAATTACAGGCATGTAATTACCCAGACTCAACTGTCTCTCAGCCCACCTCTACGGGGCGGGGCTGGCACCGTAGGCCGAGGTATCTAATCCATGGCCCCTTTGCCTGCTTGCAGCACTTTAATCCACTGAGCTATTTGGCCTGCCCCTATAAACATAAAGATCTTAAGACAATGTTGAGGAGAATTTTACAGAATGCTAGATACAAGAAAAACCTAGAAACCATATAATTCAATGTTTAAAGTTTCAATATGAGCAATCAAATATATATATATATATATATATATATATATATATATATATATATATATATATATATTTCAGAACACTTGTCTGATATCTAGGACAAAACTTTGCCTCCTCATAAAGTATTTTTTAAATTTAAGATAAAATTTAAAGTTGAATATATAAAGATAGATGTAAAACTAATTTAATTATAAGAAATCATCAGCTGACTTGTACACATATGTGTAAGCTACTATCTAAAGAAAAGTTTGAGGTAAAGTTAAGAGATGAGGAATTTTCTAGTGTGCTGGGAAAAGCTGAGTCATAGAAGGTGTTTTTAACCCAGCCAAACCACAAAATGTAAGCACTTTGTAATGTTTAAAAGTATTGCTTTTTAAATTTTTATTTATTTATTTTTTCATATTTGATTCAAGGTCTCACTATGCAGCTTGCACTCATACTGATCTCTTATTTTCAGCCTTCCCAGTGCAAGGATTACTGCAGTGCACCACCACGTCCTGTCTCGGCTGTCAGTTCAGCACACCTGGGGGCAGAGCTTGTGCCACTTGTGGTGTGATGATCAAACCTTGCACTGTGCCTAAGCTTGTCTAAGCAGGCTGTTCAGTCTGCTAAGCTATCTAGCTCACCCAATATTATTACTCTTAACAGTGTTTTTATAATTAAAACGTCTTTGAAGCTGTGCCCTTGAAGCTATATAATGGGTGAGTTACAATCTGGTAATAGAACGAGTATGGAGCAAAACACTATAAATAAGGATAGCAATATAAGCTAATTGAAAGTAACTAATATGCATACGTTGATACTGAGATTTATCATTCAAAGTTCAAAACAAGCAACAATTAGAAACATAATCAGCTCAAAGCACAACTTTATATCAGCTGTCTTATGTACAGTAGGATATTTTCAACATTTTTGGATTACAGGAGTGCGCCACCACGCCCGGCTCTATAAATATTTTAAATATACAAACAATAAAAATTACATATTTTAAATGAAAGATTCTCAATCCTAATTTAATTACTCACCTAAACCTAACAATTATTATGTAATTGTTAGAACTGCATGTAAGTAACTTTGTAAAACAGTGAGCCTTGCAAAATTTGAACATTCCTTTTCAATGTGGAACATCCTATATCTAGTGCTAGTCAGCTTTGTGGACTGTGGAATATCTGTTACCACACTCTTCTGGTCCATGGGAGCACTCTTGTATATAAATAACAAAGGATCTTAAGATCAGTAGGATAAATAATATCTGAAATGGGGCCTGAGAAATATACATTCAAAACATAAACTCTTCCAATGACTTTGAACAATAATTTCATTAACTGAAATTTGAAAAAAGGACAATATGAGTAACAATTTGTTTAGGTTACTCATTTAAATAGTTTTTTTTAAAAAGTGTATTTAGATTTCCATTAACAGCCAAATGGATAAAGAAATTGTGGTATTCATACATGATGGAGCCCTACCTGGCCCGCTAAAGAAACATACACTTGAGTCATTTGCAGGATAATGGATGTACCTCATGACTACAGTGTTAAGTGAAATAACTCAGACACGTAGCCTTAAGTATCCCATGATTTCTCTCATATGAGAAATTCAATGTTTTGATTTTCCATTTATAAACTTTTTCACTAAATTTAACAGCCATGTCAAATAAAATTATTTGAAATATAATCTCATTTCTACCCACATTTGTGAAACAGTATATAAAATTTTGGATTGAATAGGGCTCTGCAGACTGAAACATTTATTTCAACTCTTAATGTTTTAACTTTTTTAATAAATTGGCATAAAATAGTTAAGAGAAAAATATAAAAAGTTCTTAGAAATATTGCATGACACAGAAATAGTGATAAGGAAGATTCAAAGATATGATTAAATCTGAATAGTTTTCTATAAAATAATGGGTCAGTTATGATAAAGTACCCAAGTTATATCTTCATTGAGCATAATAAGTTCTGTTTGTATAGAATTCGCTAAAGAAATTTTCCCATTGAAGATTCTATTTTCTATTGTATTCTTCAAAGAAGAAAAATATGATCATTTCCACCTTGTAGTTTTAGTTAGATTCCTCCTTTTTTAATCTCCTGTTATACATTACTGGGCTGCATGGTGAGAACCTGTAATAACCAAATATATTTTTTTAAAAAAGAATAATAATAGTGCAATAAGTAAAACATCCAATTTTTGTTACTGAATTTAAATTTAAATTTTTCATTCAAATTGTAATACTATAGCATTTGTTTAAAATGTATAATTTGAAGTGTAATAAAACTACATGTTTACCTAGATGATATTTGTGATGTTTTATGTACTATTGACTACATGTTAAAATTATTCCAAGGATTTAGTTTGTATCAACATGCTTAAGTGATCTTGTGGGATACGTGTGCTAAGTTTCATCTTAGTGTGATAGAATCTGAGGGAGGGGATTACTAATTTCTATAGGGTAATATGCAACTTTTGTTTAAAAACCAAAGTTTTAATTAACTGTCATTAGTATATATTAAGATATGTATTTAAATAAATTATGTAATGAAATTTCATTTTGTGAATATGTGTTTGAAAATGAATTGTATACATTTTATAAACAATCTTCTAACATTTAGAAAAATATTAAAAAATGAAAGAAAATGATTTTCAAACTGTAGAGAAAGCATAGATAAATTATCATTTTTGACTAGAAAGGTATACATTATTTTAATGAAATACAGTAAGATTTATAGAAAGAGCAAATATGCATCAATAATTAACATCATTCATGCACTACAGGTTATGAGTAGAGAAATTACTAGCCACAAATCTACTAGACAGTTTCAAATGTATCACAAAACATTGTAAACTGGGTGGCTTATGTAAAACAGAAATTTATTTGGAAATTGGCAAGTCCAAGATCTATGTGCCAGAAATTTTAATATCTGGAAATTACTTGCTCTTTTGCTGGCATATAATGTCTTTCTGCATCCTCACTTGCATAACATATGTAATTCTGTGAAATCCTTTTATTCCTATTTATTTATGATTTATGTATTTAAAGTAGTACATGAATGCTGTACATGTACATTTTTGTGCAGAGCTGGTTCCTATGTGTAACAGACACCAATTTATTTTATGTCCTCATTCCTTTACCTTCTTCCTCTCTCTGCCATTTCTCAATGACCTTTCTATTTCAGAAAGATATATCTCCCTGTCCTATTGTCTGTCTTTCGCTTGTGTGCATTCTCTCTCTCTCTCTCTCTCTCTCTCTCTCTCTCTCTCTCTCTCCATACTGGGGATTGAATTCAGGACTTTGTGCTTGTCAGGCAAGTGCTTATTCTACTGAGCTATCTCCCTAGCCCCTGGAGTCTCTTAATAACACAAATTCCACTTAGTTGCCTCCTAAAGTCACAAAATGTGATATCCCTTGTAAATCTAGGATTTTCTCATCAAATTTTCATGTGTATTTTGTCAGGAAACAAATATTCAGATATTCACATATAAATTAAGACCATTACTTAAATTAACTTCTACCTAATACGTTATTAAGGTGTACCTCCATGCAGTGTTGTCTTTTATCATAAATACTTTGTTTTAAATGTTGTTGCCCAGATTATTTTTACTACCATCCCATAATTATTATCAGTTTTGTGACTTACACTCTTCAGATACTGTACATTTCTACTCTAGTCCTGTAATCTTCACACTAGAATTCAGCAATTTCTGATATATAGCTGATTATAACAGTCTCATATAGGCTTTATGGCTATGTTCATCTTCACAAGCAACATGTAATAATTTTGGCACAGACTACATATACAGGAAAGTCTAAAATATTTTACTTTTGAAACTTCAGCTGTAAAACTTTTAACTCCCAGGCCGAGCATGGTGGTGCATGCCGTAATCCCAGCACTCAGGAGGCCAGGGGAGGAGGATTGCCGCAAGTTTAAGACCAACTAGGGATACAACATGAGAGCTCAAGGCCAGACCAAGACACATGGCAAGACCCTAAAATGCAAACTCCCTACCCTAAAATGGGAGATCACATCATTATAAATCTTAAAATCATGGCTTTTGATAAAAATCCCAAATTGTTTTTAAAATTTCTTTGCAGATATCATCAAACACAGTTTGTCTATAATGGGAATATAAACTTTTATCAGATTCTATTATAAGACAGAGAGCAAGAGTAAGAGAAAGAGAGAATATGTGTGCTTCTGAAAATCCCTCAATATTACTAAGAATTTAATATTTTTAAATGCAAAGATAAAAACATGAGACATGTGATAAAGAAAAATGAATAATCAGAATAATATGTAGATATTGTTACAGAAGATGTTTTACTAATTTTGTATATCTTGATACCGTAAAGTTTTGATCAATTTGATAAGATTTCTATATACATTACCTTATTTTTTATATGTTGACTTATAATCTCTCATAAGCACAGTTAGTATATCATTTACTATATGCTGAATCCAAGATTGTAAGATTTTGTCTTTGAGCCTAATTGGATTTCACTATGAGCAATCCACCACGCTGTAGTAATGTTCACAGAGTCTGTCAAGAATAAACCATATCCTAATTTGTTCTACTACAATGCTGTGCATTAAATTGCCCTAGTGAACCTTGGCTTCTTACAATCAATAAACATGATTAATGTGCCTAAAAATGACATTCTCTTTCAAAATAACACTCTAAGTCACTGTGTAGGTTGAATACATCTCATGAAATTAACAGGTAAGTATTTTCTGTAGGTGATGATTAAGGTTGTTATTCTTGGAAACTTATAAATGTACCTCAGAGAAGTCATGGATATTTTTCCAATTAAGGTCAACACATCTTGACCCATCTGTTTGTATGACAAATAATCAACGTGGAACTCATTTGTAAGAATGACCTTTTGAAAACACATGGCTGATGAAAAATTGATCAGAGTCTAGAATGTCTTCTTTCACTGGCTCTTAACACAGAAGTTTGCTTTATCCTAAGGGGAAATAAAAAACCTCCCCCAAATTATCGTTGAACAACCTTTAATTATTTTAGCTAGTTTAAAATGAGCACTACTTAAGGTCCAGCCAGATAGCTCAGAAACTAAAGCATCTGCTTAGGCAGATGAAGTATCCAGGGTTCCATCCCCAACATGCCATGCCAACCCTGCCCCCAGGCAGCTTAAGAGGGTGATTGAGACTAGGCGTGGTGGCGTGCACCTGTAATCCCAGTGCTTGGGAGACTATAAACAGGAGTATCAGTATGAGTCCTCTCTGTGTAGTGAGACCCTGCAGACCCGCAGACCCTGTACCATGTACATTAATAAATAAAACGAGTGCTATATGGATGAATTACTTTAAAGTTCTTTGTCTTCTTTGTTGACAGTATAAATATTTAATCAAGCAAATTATTATATATACATAGAATCTCTATGTTCCACTTCTATTTTGTATTGAATCAGATTCCCTTTGAAATATTTTTGCATTAAACGTTTTACAATTTTTTTACAAAAATCTCAAAACTACAAAAACATCTCTGCTTCTCTTTGTGAGATTCTATTTCTATATGATATTTACAAGTTTTAATTACTCAGAACTATTAACTTTAATTTTTAGTTGCATACACTGTACTATTTATCCTGTGGATATAAATGGAAGCTCACTAAGTCTGAATGTCACATGTTCAACACCTGTACTACCAATATTCAAATACTCTACTAAGTGGAAGAAACCTAATTAATTACTCTAAAAAGAAAATAAACAGAGAATAATTTTTGAACTTCTATTGATAAGGAAAGTGTTGAAGATAAAAGTTGGATGGAGAATTAGAAAACATCTCGTTGACACTTTCTTTTCTTCTGATGCATAACAATAGCAGACAATTTTCATTCAAGATGTCTATTAAACTGAAGCATTTAAGTAGTCTATGAATTAGTACTCAGGGTGATAAATAGTTCTACCAAATATTTCAGAAAGAAAAATGGAAATTTTACATAGAAAATTTATGAATTCAGAGATTTATTTTTATATTTGGTCTAATTATTGATTAAAGTATATTTGGTGGGTACACATCTATAATCCTGACATTCTCAGAGGCTGAGGCAGGGGGATTACAAGCAGAAGACCAGCCTGGACAATGTAACCAACTACTGAGACTGTTTTTTAAAATAAGAAATCTTTTAGACAGGTGGCTAATGAGTGCCCTAAATTCAATTCCCACACCAAAGAGCAAAGACCACTAAACAGTAAATTAAAATTAATAGTAAATTAAAGACTACTAAATAGTAAATTTATTAAATAGTAATTTAAACATTCAAAATAAAAAAGTTCCACTTTTTTGAGATAAAATAAAGATTTACATGATTATTTTAAAAATTGATGGTAAAGGCAATGAAATAAAATGAAACTCGTAGTTATTATGTATCTAGGTTGTATTCTCAAATATGTTGGCTGGGGATGGGGAGTTGGTTCAATGGAATAAGCGCTTCCCCAGTTAATGCAAGGGCCTGAGTTCAATCCCCAGTTCCGCAAAAAAGTAAAAAAGAAAAGACACACAAATACGTTGGCTGCCCAACATTGGCAACAAAAGTTAATTCTCTGGAATCTACATCAAGTCACAAATACAGTGGCAATCTAGGATAGGTCATAACACAATGTTTATAACAATTGCAACTTTGATTCTGTAATCCCTATTTTTCTGGATTTTAGGTAGAGGTCTACAAGGTGTTCAGGATCTCACTATTAGATCAGACTCATATGACCCACCTATTTACAGCCTCTCAAGTGCTGGGATTATAGGCACTGCCCACAATGCCCAGTCTCAATTGCAGTCTCAAAGCATCCCAGAGTGGGGTGGGCATGGCAGGCCTGGGAATCTCTCCCTGGCCCCTGTGCCTGTTTGCTGTTGCTTTAATCCACTGAGTAATTTGCCTAGCCCTTTATTCTATAATCTTGTCATGAATATGACAAGTGATTTATAAAATGATACTTTACCCAAGAACACCTCTCTAGAGAATTAGAGATTTTTTTTTTTTTTTTTTGCATTGGAAGTAGCAGAATGAAACATGAAGTTAGAAAAATTAGAAAGTTCTTGAAAACTAGCATTATTAAATACCTTAGTATATCTAAGGGGATATTTTACAAAAGAAGGAAAAAATTCTTCTCCTGCAGTTTTAAGAGCTTTTCTAGAACTGAGTATAGAATGTTGTTGAAATAGCTTTGGCCTGAGGTTACAATGATTTTTTAAAAATGAGACATGTCACTGATACACGAAACATCACATGAGAATGTGTTGCTTTTCATGGAGCAAAGGGAATTCATATTGCTTTAGGGGAGGTTTATTTATTTATTTTTTTTGTTTTAGGTTCCGAGGACTGAACTCAGGGCTTTAGCTTGCTAGGCTAGCATTCTACTGCTGAGCCAAATCCCCAGCCCCCTGTATTGCTTTAAAGCTAAGAATTTATGCCTCTTCTCATCTAAATACTGAAGAGCTATCATTACTATTGATAAGAACAAATATATAAATATATCAAATATATATATATATATATATATCCTTTCAAACAAAATATTTAAAATCATATCTCTTTCAAAATAGCTGTAGGTTGTAATATTTTAATTTGAATTTAAAAGATAAAAATGTGTTGTATTTCACAAAAAGATTTCAAGCTCTAAATGTATATTGTGTAACTGTTTCTCAAGCTTAAATATGCGCTAGAGTGCTTTTCAGGGTGCTTTTTACAACCTCATGCTTCAAGTTGATCTGAAAGATGTTATTGCATAATCCCATGATTCATATTCTGTGCATTCATATTTGCTTTGGCTTATCAAATTTTCATTAGGCCTGGCAAAGTGCTGATCAAAATCTGGCAGTAGATTTGTCTGTGTAGCTATGATTTGCATAAAAATTATTTTCAAAATATTCATTGCATTATTTGTTTTGCAATTGTGTATAATGGTCACCCAGTCATAAAATAGAACCACATATCTATTTAATGTTATAAAAATGAATTGGTTAGATGTGTATGTTTCCTTGAAGATGTCAAATTTTGACTCAAATTTGCTGCTGAAGGTATCTTTCTACCTTCAGATCACTGTCAAAAATCAAATTTTTATCTGATTTCTTAGTTTTTACATTAGCTGAAGATAACACAAACATCTGAGATTATGCTAGGGTTGGATTTTGTGTGGTAGGCAGGAAAGATTATGAATCTAGCTTAAAATTATTAAATCTATGATCTCCATGTAGAAAACACTATTGTATTGAATAGTTTTGAGAAAATCCTTTGAAGTAGCAATTTGAGTCCAGTAAGCCAATTCAACCAATTTGAGGTTATTTAAACTTTGAATTTTAAATAATTTTAGGCATGTATTTAATCCAAATCATTGTACAAGACATTAGTTTTACAATGGTGCCTAAAAGCAACTTGCCCATTCCTTCATGAGTTTTCAACTTCATCCTAAAGTGATGGGAAGCAAAGCAAGTGCCGACCAATGGCTTTTGGCTGCTACGACGATCACAAGCACTGCAGAAGGGCATAAGATGATTTACTAAGGAAATCTGACTCTAACTGGAGAACTTTAAAGTGTATGCCTCAGAGATGTTTTACATCTGCAAATGCTGAGCTGTGATGTGGTGTTCATTGCAGCCTGTAAGGTTGGAGACACCACCGGGAAAGGCTGAGGGTGAGTGAAGTGAATGTAGCAATGAAGAACTAAGATAGCAGAACAAAAGACCTCAGCATGTGTGCGAACATTTTCTTCAGAGGGGGCTTTGGCAGCCTTCACCAAGTGAAGTTGAAAAGCGTTTAAACGTCAGTGTAGCAGAGCCCAGCAGACGTTCAGGGAGCAGGTGCTGGTGAGCTGGACCTCGATTCTTGAGGAACTAAAGGCAGTTCATTCTTAAGGAGAGCAGTTCAACATGTTACCCAGAATTCTATCCTGCTGCTATGCCCCAACCAATGATTTCTCCTAACTGCACTATAGCAACGTAGGTCTTCGCACTTACTTTCTAATACTTACTTCAGTCAGATATTTCAAGTCATTTTTATGAAAAGTTTGTAAACTAAATTAGCATCATGTACCTCATTGAAAAAGTTATGAATAACAGTGATCATAGAGAGCCAAGAGAAACATCATGACAGGTACCACATACATTATATGTTGTGTAAATAGCCATTATTTCAAGAATTTTACAGAATATTTACCATAAGTGATATTATATAAATGAAAAGCTTGTTATTTTGTGTTGCTATTATTTATAGTACATGAGATTATAGTAAATTCTAAATTTTAGCACTGATATTGTATATCATGCAGTGAGAACAGAATTATTGAAGCATTTGTATCTGTATTTAATACCTTTTAGTTTTGCAATGTTTTACACTTTCTGTTGTTTTACATAAAATTAGGTTAATAAAAATTTTAATTTGTTCCCATGATCATAAATGTGATATTTCCTACTTACCTTTGCCACTGCAGACTTCACTGGTTACAGATCAAGTTTAATTAGAATATTACACCTTAATATCCATAATTGACAGGAACACAAATGACTACATACTGAATGCATGCATCTTATCACATTTCTGCCAACTTCATTTATTAATATGATCCATATCACATCAGACATGCTTGGCATTATCATGTTATATGCTGAATATTAGAGGTAATAGTTATTTTATTAATATAGTGATAAATATTAGCTAGATCTATGTGTGTGACAGAAATTATGTGTCTCAATGAGCACAACCACTGAAGGATCTAACAGAAACAAATAGTTTGGACCATTAGTAAGAACCTCCCATAGGCCATTGCTACTGTTAAGAATGCCTGTAAGTCCTATAGCATTCACGTTGAAATTGAGAATATCTAGATTTTTGTGATGAATCATGGCTTGGAAACAATACAGAAAGGCAAATGGTCCCCATGAAGATTTTCTACATCTCTCTATTCAAGTAGCCAGGTTAGGCTTTCCCCACAAACATCAGGTACTTAGCAAAATGCAAGGCCAAAAAGCTCAAAGGAGAATTGACAGTGTACTGAGTTTCAAAGAGGATGCTCATGTCTACAGATTTATAAGTGTTCATAGTACTCACAAAAGGTGTTTTACAGGGGTCTGGGGAGATAGCTCAATAGAATAAACACTTGCCTGGCAAGAGCAAAGTCCTGAGTTCAATCCCTGGTTCCACAAAAATAAATAAATAAATAAATAATAAAAAAATTAAAAAAAGTAAAAGCTGTTGTACATATGGAATAAATACAGTATCATGACAGTATAATGTGTACAGTTTAAAAACATCAAAGAGAAAAGTCAAAGTCTGGAGAAAGCTAAGATAACCTTTCAAGTGCCCTAGCCCAATTAAACTATGTGCTTGAGTTTTGTGAATTATGTATCAAAACATTCACTAACCTTCTTAGATAAGAGTGCTCACTCAAGACATTTGGTCCAAATTTCTTTTACTTAGTAATCATTTATTTACAGGTAGTGCACATGTATTCTTAAATTCTGCTACTTAAATTTCAGCTATCTATAGCAAAAATAAATAAATAAATAAAAATGCTTTATATATGGCATTGTTAAACTAAACATATTGTATCTTTTGCCCAAAATATTTCTCATACAAAATTGGAAACAGTATTTCAGATACTGAGGGCTGGGCTTCTAAAAGTCAAAGAAGAGCCAGGTGCAAAGTCTGACCTTTGGAATGTGGAGTGTTTAAGCACCTGCTAAATCCATGTGCACAAACGTTTCTCCAAGTAATTGAAATGTAAAAGATGAGACAGGAAAAGAATCCATATATCGAAGTAAAAGAAAAGAGAAATCTACCTGTTTAATTTGATTAAAATTTAATTTGAAGTACACAGTTTCATAAACGCATGAAATGTGCTTGAAAAAATTAACTACATTAACTGGATTTTTCTTTTTCTATTAATTTTATTGAGAAACAAATAGCAATGAGACAATTTCAAAACTGATTAATAGACAGTTTCAATATTTAACAGATTCAAGGTCAGTTTCAGTAATTATATTGCATATTGTTGTCTTCGTAGTGCTTATTCATAGTACAAGATGCATACATGATATGCATGTATCATGCAAACACTACTATAGTTATATTTTGATTATGTGACAAGAGGATCTATTTTCAGTCATATATGCAGACATATTGATAGACAACTAAGAGAGATATATCCAATTGTTTCCTGAACATATTTTAAGCTAGAATCGCAGAGAAGGTAAGGACATGTATTTCTGTTGAGATATGTTAGTTTTTCTATCTGAATGATAATGTCTTCTTATATTTGACAATGATAATGGGCTTACAAAATAGGATTTGAAAATAAATTTAAATAATAAAAAATCCCCCCAAATTGAATGCATATTCTTAATCTCATTCTATGCTATAAAGTTCTACAGAAAGGCAGAATATATGCTTAATATTTCATTTGAAAATATACTTTTGAGATCTTTGAAAATAATATATTTAAAAATGTTCTCCAAACAAACAGGACTGAGAGTATAGGAAACAGGTTTGCAAATTTTGACAGTTACTACCTTACTGAATATATTTAGGAATCTAATTACAATCTATTTTGTCCTCCATTTAAAAAAAAGATATAAGATTTACAATATCAAAACAACATAAAGTGAATATTTTTTTCCTAAATTTAGGCAATATGAATGCGACACATATTTAATTCTCAGAATTTTTTCAAAGGAATGATTAATAGTTCATAGTATGTCACATTTTACAATAAGTTTATGTAGTGAGTACTAATGAAATTATCATCTTAGTAGAGCAATCCCTTGAAATCTTCCCTTCTTCTCTGTGTAGGCATCAAAGTATATACTTCTTTCCCAATAGTTGTTGATTAATTTTCATTGCCTTTTTATTTTCTGCATGTCTTCTTCTCAAATAGGTAGTTCCCAAGATCTGTTGGCACTTACCTTCTGAACAGAATTTTCAGTAATATCTTCTATTCAGATCTATTCCTTGTATCCTGTGTCCAATTTTTCAACCTCTGTTTGGTGATTTCTATGCAACTGTTTCAGTAGTAACTTGAGTTTCATATGCTTGAGGATGACCTAATTATCTTAGTTTTTAATTTAATCCAGGGCCTCATCATTATCTCCCTAATTCTCATTATGATGTTTCTCTAAGTTGCCTGGGCTATAAAATATGTAGCATAGTTTGGCTTCTTCCTAATCTACAGTACCTAATTAACCAATAGCTAAATATCATTTTAACCTTTATTATGACTCCTTCCTTCTAACTCTTCTCTATTCTGTTTTTCCACTCTTTTTCTCAATTTTGGACTTCTATCATTAGATCATTTTAATCAATAACTTTACTAATATTTTTTTCTGGTGTGTCATTTATCTCAGACCTACTAAGGACTCATTTTACCTCTCTAGTAAAGATGAATCTATGTAATACTCCAAAAATAAATAAATAAATACTCTTTCCTTTGTATGACTATCAGCCATTCAACAATTCATCTAATAGTGCCTTTTCTTGGAGTGGATCACAGCCAACACTTTCACTTATTATTTCTATAGGGCCTTTTCAGTGTGTTCTTTGCTCTACATTTATCTTCAAGTCGTTAAACTTGACTGTGTGTGAAAAGAAAGGAAAATGTTTTAAAATGCCAATAGCCTCATATTTCTACATAAGAAAGATCAATGTTATGTCTTTTTCTTTAAGTGTATTTAGCACAGGGTCTACATGGTGTCACTACACAGATCAGACTCGTAGTGATCTTCCTGTTTGCAGCCTCCCAAGTGCAGGGATCACAGTCGAGTACCACCCCTAGCCAGTATCAGCACCCTGGAGAGAGTGTGTGTGTGGGGGGGGGTTGTTTGGGGGTTGGGCCATGGAGTGCATGAGGAATTTTATCTTTTTTTTTTTTTTTTTTTTTTTTTTTTTTTTTTTTTTTTTTTTTTTTTTTTCTGGTAGAACTGGGGATTGAACTCAGGCCCTTGTGCTTGCCAAGCAAGCGCTTATTCTACTGAGCCATCTCCCCAGCCCCTTTATCACTTTTGATGCGATTGGATTTATTCTTTTAACACAATTGAAATTTGGATTAAATGCAGTTAAAGTAGCTTTTGCGATCTACACAATTCTTTATTCTTTATTTAAATAATTCTTTACTCTCTACCAGATATATAGCTTTGTTATTTCTTTCCAGAGTTGTTTTAGTTTTTTCTCTCTTGAAAATTCAGTACCTAGCTTCCATTTCTTTTTCTCTTTTCTTCCTTCCTTCCTTCCTTCCTTCCTTCCTTCCTTCCTTCCTTCCTTCCTTCCTTCTCTCCCTCTCACTCTCTCTTTCTTTCTTTTTTCTTCCTTTTTTATTTTAGAAAAGGGTCTACAGGTTGTTCTGGGTCTCACCACTAGATTGGACTTGTAGCAATACGCCTGTTTGCAGCCTCTAAAGAGCTTTGATTACAGGTGTATGCAAGCATGCCCAGCCTCTATTGCTGCCTCAGTACACCCTGGAGGCAGGGCCAGAATGACAGGCCTGGGGATCAAAAGCCTAGACCCTGTGCCTGCTTGGAAGTGCTTTACTCCAATGAGCTATTTGGCCAGCCCTTCCTAACTTCCATTTCTTATGATGCTGATGGTCAGCCCAACAGAACATTCTGGTTAATATTCCATCTCACATTTCTAGAGTTCATAATTTTTGATCACTTCTTGTTTCATTTTGGAAGAATTGTGAAACAAACAAAAATAAACAGGCAATAAAAAATATAAAAACTCATCAAACTTTTCTGATATGTCACTATTAATATTGTTAATAATAAACTGTTTTCATGTCACTTTTGGATTTTACTAGCATATTTTATTCTATACTGATTATTTACCTGTAATAATTCACAATGAAAAACATATACACAGAAAACCTGAGTTATCTGTCTTCACATACCTGTAATCATAGTCTTTTTGTCATAAACACTGGTTTATATCTAACAGTCAATAGTATAATAGCCAGTAGTTCAAAGGGTATTCTAGCCAAATTGCTGATTTAACAAGACCTTATCTTTAAAAAAATAGTAAGCGCAGACTTGCTCTTCATGAGTGAGTTCGGTTGAATCCAAATATAAAAGAATTTTTTAAAAGAAAAACTTCAAATTTGTTCAATTATTTGTAAAGATATATGTGAAAAATGAACTGGTGGACAAATTTATATCATGTTTTAAATGATATTTAAACATTTTTGTAAATGGGCAATGTGGAAAGGGACCTGCAATGTGAGGTGACAGGATGGAGGAGGAGGCAAGGAAAAACAAAGTGAAATTAAGTAGTTCTACGATTATACATAAATATATGTTCCACAATGAATATATGCATTATTTATAATAAATACCTAATATAGTTTTTAAAAATATGGCTAAAAATCATGCAATTTATGACCAATGACATATATGGTTATTTTATTTTTATAAATAACACAGAAGTGGTGTTGAAAATATAGCTCAGTGGCACAAGTGCCTTATTGCAAGCACAAGATTCTGAGTTCAAGACCCAGTACCAGAAAAATATAACACTAATGCTATTTAAAATACAAAAATACAGTAGTGCTAATGCCATCATGAATTTCTCTCAGTTAATATTGTTTAATTTCCAACCAAACAAGGTTGGCTATATAGCAAATATGAACACTATATCTGCATAAATATCAATTGGATACACACATATTTCTAGATTACATATGATAAAATGTTGGATATTTCATTCATATATGACATTAGTTATCTATATGTTATCACACTATCATATTTTCAATGTAAAAGAAAAAATATGACCTAAGTAACATTTTCATGGGGTATTTAAAAAATCACACATTACCCTTTAACCTTAAATATTATTTTGTTTGTCAAAATATATAGATACAAATTTTTTCTGCTGTTTATGATGTCACACTTCTAACCACACACATTTCTAAAGACCTTTATCTAAGGTGAAAATTCAAAAAAAATTTATAAGATTAATTTTGTATACCAAGAAAATTACGTACATGACTCATAATAAGCAAAAATAAAACATAATCAAATTGTGTAAAATAACATAAACTGTACTCCAAGAATTATAAAATGCCTATAAGAAAATTGTTCAACCTATTTTTACTTATGTAATGGTTTTCTAGTTGTGTGTATTATCAAATTCTTGGGATACAAAAAGCAAACTAGTATGAAAATATCATGCTAGTGGGCAAGTAATGAAATACTGAGAAACCTTTACAAATAGCATCAATATTATATATAAATGATTAATATTCAAAATATGGATAAATGTCAACCATTTCCAAGTTGCATTATAAAAATGAGTGACAGTATGAAGTTCTAGATTCAAAGTTAAGCACAGCAAAACAAAACCAAAAAACAAGAGAATGAAAGTCTTGTGATAGTTTAATTAGAGCTACACTTTTATAAAGTATGAGTGAACATGAATATTCATAATAACATCCCACATAGAAGTCTTATTTCTAACACACACAATACTTGAACAACTCGCATGAGTAAATACTGAAATCTTTAATTTTGAAACTAAAATTTTAGCTTTTTAAGAAAAAGAAAATTTTGCCTCTGAGTTGATATTCAATGAACTATACACTGAGGGCTGGCCAGTTAGCTCAGTAGATTAAAGTACCTGCTTTGGCCAACTCAGGGACCATGGTTCAATCCCCCATGTGCAGTGCTGTCCCTACTCCTGGGGCATGCTGAGATGGAGATTGAGACTGGGTGTGGTGGCATGTGCCTGTAATCTGAGAGATTGGGAGGCTGAAAATAGAATCACTACAAATTTGATCTATGTAGTAATATAGTAATACCCTTTAGACTCTACTAAATACATAAAAAGAAGGAAAAAGAAAGAAAGAAAGAAAAAGAAAGAATAGAAAGAAAGAGAAAGAAACTATAGACTGCTCAGTAATATCAGATGAAAAAAGCACTTCGTTGTCAGTTAATCAGATCAAATGTAGAAATATGTTGCTTTGTTTTAAGAATTGGAGCTTATCTTAAGGTGAGAATAGATGGGCAGGTGAAGATATAAATGATACTTCTACTGCTTTCTCTTGAAATACTGAAATGGGTGGAAAGCTGGGGCTACACAAATTCTAGCAAGTTGTATTTGGGAATTCTGCTCTTGTAAACTTCTGCATTCAGTTACCATAGCTGAAAAACAGAAGTTGGAAGATAATTTTGAAAGGTCACTTTATCTGGCAATCAAAATTGAGAGAACTGCCAAAGGCAGAGCATGCATCACACTGACCTTTAGGACTGTGAAGCAACGCACTGGAAGACTGCAGCCCTGTAATGTCTGCTTGCTACGACCTCCTGCAAAAGATGTTGTCTTTGCAACTTTGTTTTGAACGCTGGGAAAGTGCTCTTATTAGCAAATTCCAACTCAGAACTCAGAATTAAATTAAAAACATATTCCAGAAAGAGACCTTCATTATAGTTTAGAGTGTGTCTTATGAATGAATGAGTAGTCTTACCTCAAATTTGCTATTGATTGAACCAGGATAGGTCAACCCTTGTCCACTCAATGTAGATATCATTGCTACTTATTTTTATTAATTTCAAACAAATTTAATAATATGCTCTTGCCTACGTGATAATTTTTCATAGATGTTATTTTATTCAGGATTTCCTAGAAGTAAAATCATTGTATATGCACAATTATTTACATTTGTATACATTTCATACTTATATTTAGATTTAGATTTAGATAAGAGAGTTATCATCATAGAATGTCTTATGAAATTATAGAGGGTGATGATTATGGTTTATATCTAGGTGTCCCCTCCCAAGCCTCAAATGCCAATAGGTAGAGACTTGGGGCAGTGACTGGTCATGCATACAGATTAGTCTAAAGGGGAGTTTCTGTCTGGATGTGCTGGGAGGTATAGCCTGATCTGAGCAGATGACCACTTGGCACAGAGGTGTGTATTTCTCTGTCTCCTGCCTTGATCTCTCTTTGCTTCCTGTTGTTAAGCCACAAGCTTATTTCCCTCTGTGATACCGCCATGTCATGCTGCCCTCCCTTGGAGCCAGCTGGCCAGGAAATAAAACATGAACAAATTGTGAGCCAATATCAGCCTTTCCTTCTTTAACTTAGGGATGTCATGTAGTATGTCATAGCAATGACAATGTACCTAGGAAAATATTTAGATATTTCCTAGTCAGGCTGAAGCCTAGAAAATCAGGAGAGAAAGACCACTGGTGGATGAAAACTTATGCTCTTGAGAGGAAGGTTGTTGTCACTGTGCAATCAGGAAGGAAAATCCAGATGGGACAGGAGTTAAAAGTTTAATTATGGAGGTTGCTTCTGTTTGAACTCTTCATTTAGTAAGAAAAGCCTAAAATGCTTCTTCTGATAATTTTAGGACAAGATATAGAAATAAAATGCTGTAATTCTTGGGATGAAGTGAATTATCAGGTGTCAAAACCTACTTTGGATATTTAAACAGACTATATCTGCGAAAATCAGTGCAATAAAAGTGACTGCATAATCTCTTTTGAGAATTCATGTGACTCAAAACTCAAACCCTATATGTATGTCAAAAGAGCAGATCAAAAGAAGAACAGACATTGAGAATCAGTACTCACTGCTATTTTGATGCTATTGATAGAGACTCCTTATTTCTGTAGTCTTTCCAGGTCTAAAATATTGCTTGAACAAATTTATTTTCATAATAAGTAGCACTTACCTTACAAGCTAAGGAATAAATACAGCAAATGATTTTTCTAGCCAGCAAAATAATTAAATGAGGGCAATAATTAAACAATGGGTTTCAGTACCAACTGATACTAGTATTAAATGTACTCTGACCAACTACCTAATTATAACCAGTCTCCTATTACTTGACATTGACCTGATGATCATAATGACACTGAGGTTTTCATGAATTAAGTAATTAATAAAATGTTCTGCAGTATTTTCTCAAAGTACTTCACTTCCCCTTAATCAATATTCATAGGTAAGTTTGGAAGACAGCACTCATTTTAATGACAACATGCAATAAAATGTTATACATAACTATTTTTTTATTTTTTATTATAAAAATGCCAAAAATATGTTTTTAATAAAAATTAGCAAATAAGGGCCAGGGGCATGGCTTGGCTGTCAAAGTGTCTGTCTGGCAAGCAGTAGGGTCCAATACCACATACCATGGCAGCTCCATACCAAGCCAGCCACTGAGCTCAGGCGTGGTGATGCATGCCTGTATTGAGGAAGTTGAGGAAGTCCAAGTTGCATAGTGAGACCTGGACCAAATAAATAAATAAAAGATAAAAAATATCAAATAATTTAGAAGTTAACAATGTATTTGGTACATAATAAACAAAACAAATTATAATTTGTACTTGAAAAAGGATAAAAGTTATTTTTCTATCAGTGCAATAATTGAATAAAATGAGCATTCAAAATTATACAATTTTATTAACCTTGATAGTATTGGTTATATAGAAAAATCACATCATATTAAATATTTTTGCTTTTCCCAAACTAATGAAAGATGTCTTCAGAAAAAAAATGCTATTAGGAGGAGAAGAATATGCTCATTGTAATGCAGGAAACAAACAGATGTTTGATTTGTTATATTTTTATACTATCTGAAATTTGTATTCCCAAAGTAGAATTTAACATATATAATTGGTCATTAAATGTAATTAAGGATTGGATGGCTAGCCCACTGATGTGAGAATCGCTAAGATGAACATAAGGCTCATTTTTTATAGTTTTCAGCATGACATTTAAAGAATTACTTCTGGTAAAAAGAACTTGGAGAGAAATAGATTTAACAAAATAAGCCTGTATGGATTTAGTTGTGCTATTCTCTTTCATTGATCTAATTCATTTTATTGTACAAAGTTCTTTTATAAATGCATCTATGCACTTGTAGAAATGTCAGTGAATGTAACACAGAAATTTGCTGGGTAATTTGTCATAGCATATAATTCCTTTAGGGTGTAATTTTTGTGCTCCATACATTGTTGTTTAGGGTAGGAAGTGGATGAATGCTATTCAAAATTATTATATCTTAGGTGATCTCAAAGAGGTGCAATGGTCATTAGCTTCCCTAATGTGACTGAAAGTTGAAATGTCTCAGGAAAGAATTATTCAAGCCATAAAAAACATCTCCTGATTTTGGGTGCATAATTTAATAAGCTTCTGTGAAGTTACTTTCTAGTATAAGGCTCCCTTGATTCATTTTTCAACTGATACTATGCTTTATATGTAAAGGTAAAAATGGATTAATTAATACGTGTCATGAAAATTACAATGCTTGCTCAAAAATATGTCCTGAATTAGAGAGCCTAAGGAAGAAAATTGAGAGGCAATGTCTCTGCCCCAAAAGTGCTGACTTAGAAGATAAAGTCAGGACAGTGGGATACAGATACACGAGCACAAAATAAGTATATGTTTTGGGTTAAACAAATTATAACACTTTGGGAACATGCATTGATTAAAAAATAAAAAAGAACTTATCTATATGTATACACCTGTAGAATTGGTGACAATGGTTTATCTGGGGCAAATTCATAAGCCTAAATTTTCACCTCTTTAGGCAAAAATTAAAACCAAGGAAAAACACAATATAAAAATCAGGCAAACACATAAAGGGAGGGACTCACTGAGTTTCTTTATTCAGACAATGAATAAAATAAAAAGCAACAAATTAAAAAGCAAATTTTTACTTTCTTTACTTTCTGAAAAAAATATTTGGAGAAAATATATTCTTTAAAAACTTGGACAATGATCAAATGCATTTCATAAGTTTTGCTTGTCTAAATTATTTCCATTTATGTTGAATAGACAACTTTCATCATATAACTTTAACTTTTGTTAACTAATTATTTAACTTATACCTATATACAAACATTACTCTAAAGTTCCTTAAAAGCTTAATTGCTTTGGGGGTCCAGGGAGATGGTTCAGTGGAATAAGCACTTCCCTGGCAAGCACAAGGGCCTGAGTTCAATCCCGGGTTTCACCAAAAATAAATAAACAAACAAACCAAGATTAATGTTGGGATTGCACTTAGACTCTCATAAATTCTGCTGAGACATTTGCAAGAAATACAACATTTCTATCTCATGTGAATGGAGATACTATACTAATTAGTTTATTCTGTTTAGTTGGTTAAATTTGTGAAACAACATTTGTCTTCTATTTGCAAATATAATATATGGGATTATATTTTGCTTTTATCAAAGTTTTATGGTAGGTAATATAAATTGGAAACCTCTCTATGCTCCATTATATCTCCATTGAAAAATTAATTTCTTTCAATATACTATTTCTTTATTTATCTTTTTGATTTATGACTACTCTGAAATATCACTAAAATAAGACCTTCCAAAAAATAGGAGTCTCAGGTAAACATAAATATAGTCTTCTTTTTTGTGTCATAAATGAAACTCAAGCTACAATCCTCAAATATAGATTTTGCATATGTGATTCATGAAGTCAAATCAAGTTCTGGGCCTACAGGTATCCTTAGATTCTTTGTATCTGTAAATTTACTGTATGCTAACAAAGTATGTAAAAGCTTATAAAGACAAAAGGCTTAGTTTGGCTCACAGTTTCTCATTTTTAGGCTATAGTCTATTGGCCCATTGATGTGAGCCCGTGGCAAGGCAGGTCATCATAATGTGGAGTGCCTGCTGGAGAAAGATGTGTGCCTCATGGCAGCAGAGCACAAAGGCAAGTGACTGATGTTCCAATATCCTCTTTGTAGAAAGCTAACAAATACAGAAAATCAGTACCTATAATCAGGTTCTCACAATGTGTGTGTCTATGTAGTCCAGAAAACTTTAAAATGGTTTGGTTGGACAAGATTAGAAGTTTGAATATTTAGGTTAGAGAAATTGTAAACTGTGATAAGCAGAAAGTGATTGGTGAATCTGGTTAGAACTGAAATGGCCATAACGTTTATTGGAATGGAGAGATAAAGACCAGGCTCATCAGTTACATTGGTGGCTCATCAGTTACATTGGTTTCTCTCTCTCTCTCTCTCTCTCTCTCTCTCTCTCTCTCTCTCTCTCTGTTCTTCCCTCCCTCCTTTCCTTCCTTCCCTTCCTTCCTTCCTTCCTTTCTTTCTTTTAGTTTTAATTTTACATATTTGATACAAGGTCTCGCTATGCAGTTCAGACTCATAGTGACCCTTCTGTTGTTTAGACTCCCTAGAACTAGGATAAAAGTAGTGCACCACCATGCCCAGTCTCTGAGGCTGGCTTGGTATGCCTGGAGCAGGGCTGGCAAGCATGTAATATTGAGGATTGAACCCTGGCCCTTGTGCTTGCCAGGCAGGTGATAGAACACTGAGCTCTTTCTCTGGCCCATGAGTGTCATTTGGGAACAAAGACTTCACTGGATTGGAGCTTGAGGTCATATGTTTTGCTGTGACAGAAAGTGCATGTACATTTTACTTTAAGGCCTAAGACTTGCAGAAGACTAATTTAAGGAAAGGGACTAGTTTGGTACAGAAAATTTAAAAATAGCTTATTATTCAGAGTGTAGCATCAGTATTAGTGGTCATTTATAGCTAAGTTTATAGTCAGAACAGAAAGTAAAGGCCCAAATAGAAAACTTTGAAAAACTTATATTTGGGTCCATAAGAAAACATTTATAGTTTGGGGACTAAATGAGATAAGGACCAGTCAAAAGAAACTGTATTTTATAGAAGAAGAAAGATGATTTGAGCACAAATCAGAAATCAGGCAGATCAGGGGCCTCAGCGAGATAGCTCAGCAGATTAAAGTGTCTGCTTAAGCCAGCTTAAGCAAGTGCAAGGACTGCTGTTGAATTCCTGGTGCCACATGCAGTGCCAGCCCTGCTCCCAGGGTGGGCTCAGCTGGTCAGAGACAGAGCATAATGTTGCAAGCCTGTAAGCCCAGCACTAGGGAGGCTGAAAGCAGGAGGATTATGAGTCTGAGCTGCATAGTGAGACCCTGCCAACAACCAAATACATTTTTTAAAAAATCAAACTGATGGAATGCATCACAGGCTCAGAAGTGCAAGAAATCAAATCTCTAATTTTAAGAGTCTCTTGGGAAGAATAATGAATATAGGCCATCTAGTAAATTGATTCCCTGGAACACATATCACTGTGCTTAACTATCCAGGCATGCAGAGGCTGCTGCGCCCATAGTCCAAAGAGTTCTGGCTACTGTTCAAACTGGAGGCTGATTCTGGCATTATTTACTTGAGGGCCACTTTACTGACATGCAGAAGAGTTGTGAGGTCAGGAAGGCTTCTACACAGTTTTCAAAAGAATGCAAGGCAAGTACTCTGTTATAGGGCGGTGAATGCAGCATAAGAGAATGAACTCAAAAGTGCCATGGAGGCCTCAAGAAATTGAAGGTGGCAGGAATGTGGAAAATCTGTCCATAACAGCTGTTGCCCAAGAATAGAGCCAGCCCAAGAGTGAGGCCATATTTTCTGTAACTATTAGGTAACATATATGGCATTGTTTAATCCTTCTAGAATCCACATATCACTACCACGTGCTCTATACAATAGGTACAGAGTTACAGAACCTAGCATTTACCCTGTTTGACTCTGGTCTTGGTTTGTTCAATCTTTTTATGCCCTTTAAACTCTTTTGAATATGTGTGGAGACTTGCTACTCACAAAGATACAGAATGGTGCATGCAATAAATTTTTCCAGTACTCTGATTACACTCAATTACATGAGAATCAAGTCAAATTCAAAGGTGAGGTTACATGTTGACTTTATGGGGCAATTTAATTTGATTCTTATCCAGTTTGACTTGAGACCAGAAACAGGCAAAGAATTAAAGTCCTGAACCAAGGTATCACTGGTTTTTCATGTCATCTCCAGGATACTAATATAAGTATCTTCAAATATTTATACTTTTATATTTACCATTGTCCATGATTTTAGGAAATGATACAATTCAATGTGCTGAGGAATTGAAGTAACTTTTCACTCCAACATGTTTTCTGGAGCTAATGTAACCTGAGAAGTCTATTTGGTGAATTGGTTACAGATAATGTAACAATACAATTCGACAGAGAATACAAACTTAAAGAAACTGATATCTGCTGCCTTGTGCATGAACTATCTCATTTCTTAAGAGCAACCAGCAGCATAAGTAAAGCAGAACATAATTTGATTTCTATGGAATGTAGCAAAGGAAAGTAATCAGCATATGCTACTTTTGTCTCCTTAGTTTCCTTACTATCCTTCTTTCTATTTTCTGGGCTACAGTGCTATTAATACCAAATTTGAGTCATCCTAACATGCCCACCACAGAGCAGACTTACTTCATAGTTGAAAGATTGCCCTGACTTTCCTTTTTGTCAAAAGGAATCACAGTTGCTAGATGCTGCTTCAGCACTTTTCTCCAGGTGCCTTGAGACAGATGATCAGGCCCGTGTTAGATGAGCTGTCAAGAGCATTGAGCCTGCATTGTGGAAACTAGTCGTAGGTAACAAAATGACAGGGTTTGCTCACAAAAATCAGTTTCTGGAAGCTTAAGCCCTAATTAATTATACTGTACAATGAATTATTACATTACCAGGCGATTATCATAAAGTACACAGTGGAAGTTATTAAATTTTAGAAAATAAAAATTGTAACTTGAAATGGAAAAACACATTGGGGAATTTTTATAACAATATCTTTCTTAAAAAAATTTAATTTTCTTCTAAAATGTGTACTTTACTCCACAACAGAGAAATCACTGACTTATTCTTAATTTAAACATATTAGTTTTATAATCCAGCTTTAAAAAGATTTAATTTGATATATCTATAAAAATAAATTCCAATGAAGAACAGTTCTTACAAATCATATCTTCCTCATTCATAAGGCAAAAATCAAAGTCTCTAATGGATTTGTCAATACAAAGGTGGTTTTCTACTTGTTGTTTGCAATGTATTTATAGTTCAAAGTCATGGTAGCAATCAATTTTATCATTAAACTGAAACACAATGTGTATCTTTTCCTAAAGAATCAGACTTTCATCTACCAATAACATATGAAAGATCAGGTTGTCATAATGGATTTTGTTACTGTTGTCTCTGACAGTAGCTACCTTACTCAGTGGAAGTAATTCATTTATTATCAACCACTCTAGAAGGATACTCCATTTGTATGATTCCTACTTAGCTCTACATTTAAAGCAGGCAATCTAAACACGTTCTCAGTGGATAAGAATAAGCCCTGAAGAGCTACTCTTTAAACTTTATATTTTTCCACAGAAACTAGACTTCAAAGATACTCTGAAAACACCATAAACTTTCAAACCAGAGTGCCCTCAAACTTAGCGTGTGGCTCCATTGACATCAATCAGAATTCCATATGCATGGACTGAGGGGAAAGCATACCTTATATGGCTGACAATATGTTAGAAGCGAGTATAAAAATGCCTGGAAATTCAAACACTGTGCTGACTTTACACTTTCAAAGGACACTTAGTTTTCGGAATCTAACAAATGCTAAGCATGCTAGGTTTTGCTAGCTTAATTTCAAATTTTCAGAACTTCAGAGGAACTTTCTTTATGATTTAAAGGTTAAAATTAAATTAACTGAAACCATCTAAAATGGTGAAATACTTTATGGTAGCTGCTGAATATCTTTTTATTCAGTTTTTTGTCCTCTAGCAAAGTATTCACTTTTGAAGTCACTAATAATAGTAAAAGCAGTTTAATAACAACTTGAGACAAAAAATAAAACAAATATCATATACAAAGTTAAACCAGATATATAAAAAATATTTCCACAGTAACTAACATACTAAATAAAAGTTATTAATCATATTTCAGTTTAAATTTGATTAAAGTTTGGGATCTCTGGACCATTATATGCACTTATCTGATGCTACAAATCTTGCAAACTGAGCTGCACATAGCATGAAAAAATTATTTAATGTTGTTCCTTTACCTATAATTATACTGAGTAGTTTTTTTGAATCTAAGAAAAATTATTTGTTATGAATACAAAACAAAATTTTAAATTAGTCATTTTACACTGTTAATGAAGTGGATATTTTATATCAATACCTCTTATAGACTCCATGAAATTTCAAACTTTGCCATTAAATGCACATATAATAGCATAATGGAGATATAATAAATAGAAATGTCAAACTCATCACTAATATTTAGTCAATATAGAAAAAAATTTGGAAACTAGCATTTTATCCAAAAGGATATATTGGGGCTGGGGAGATGGCTCAGGGGAATAAGTGTTTCCCTGGCAAGCACAAGGGCCTGAGTTCAATACCTGTTTCAGAAAAAAAAAAAAATGTATAATGTTATAGGAAAGTTAAATGACATTTAAATAAAAAAGCATATGGAGAGTGAAAATAAAATATATCGAAGGGAATTCTAACTGCATTATTATTTCTTATTTTGAATTTTCTCAAATTAAAATCAACCTTAGAGTGTTAGCATGTTTCTTCTGGTATTTACAATTTTCCAACTGAGAAAACAACTTCACAGTGTGTTGGTTTTTCATGTCAGGCTGCATTCTGTTACTTCAGTGTATCATCACAGCACAGGAGTTAAGAAATATGAAAATAATTAAATGGTGTGAAGGCTCTGCTTAGCGTACAGCCTCTTATTCTGAGAGGGTAAGTGTCCTATGGAGAGACTCAGCACACAGTTCCTCCGGGAGTTAAATGAAACTGGAAAGAGCATCAGGGCCATAGCAAGCTATTTTACATTAACTGCAGCAGCAGCATCCATATGTGAAAAAAACAAATTGTCCAGACCAATGGCTAAAGCAGCTGCTTGAATCTCAGGTAGCCATGACTTTTAATATCTGAAGTATGAGAAGCCCTGAGAGAGTGGCTTCGCTGCTATGTCTTTAAGGCATTCTAAGGAAAGTTGATCAAACAGTTACTTTCCTAGTGGGCCAAAGTATGTAAATATTTACATGCTAATTTCAACTTTGTTGTGCACTATGACAAATGTCATGGCTACAGACACATATAGGAGTTACTTGGTAAAATATTTCTCTCTACCATCCATTCATATATAATCAAAATTATGTTTTTGCATTGTAACTAATGTCAACAAAGATACAGTTCAAGGTTCTCTACTATGCCACAATTTTAATTTTTAGTGTTAAGTTGTGCTATTATGAGAATCGGAGCCTTGACAAAGATGAGATTAGTCTCGTGAGATGGCTCAGCAGACTAAGCGCTGCTTAGGCAATCTCAGGAAAGGGTTCCATCCACAGAATCACATGCCACACCATCTCTGCCCCTGAGAGGGCTGAGCTACCTTCAAGACCAGGTGTGGTGGTGGATGCCTGTAATATCCATAATTGCAGCACGGGGGGGCCTGAAATCAGGAGCATCACTATGAGTCCAAGCTGGGTAGGGAGATCCTGTGGGCAACGGAGTGCCCACTTTTGACAGGTGTAGACAAAGGAAGGGTTGTAGAAAGAAAAAATCATCCTGTGTGTGTATAGACAGTACAGTTGGGATAGATAACACTGTGCTTCTACATAATTCTATGAGAGGCAAGATCTGCACTAGTGGTGGTGGGACAGGATATTATGTCGGCTTTTAGTGCTATGGTCATCCACCAGGTAAATAATTATTGAATCTTTGATATAATTCAGCTACATAAAAACCTGTAAACATAATATCATGTATGTACCTTGTACAATACCAAAACATTATGAAAACAGTTTGCAATGTATTATTTCATCAGCTCTGTATGGTTATGGTGTTTTGAAACTGATTGACATTTGTATTTCAATAAAATAAAAATAAATGGAAAAAAAATAAAAAATAAAATCAAGCAAGGAAAAATAAATAAAAAAATAAAAATAAATAAAAAAAATAAAATGAGAGAGGAATCACCAGAACAACTTTAAAACTAAGAACAAAAACAAACAATATATAAAAACTCCAAAAATATGTATAAATCACTTCACGGATACTTGGACAGCAACAGATTATCTGAGAGAAAGGAAGTGAATAAATAGAGCCCTGAAAATATTTCAGTATGTGTCTTAGTGGGATTTTTAAGGTTATACTTTAAGGATCATAAAACAAAGGTGATACCACACAATTGCCAATCTGAGGAAGTGGGACTCTAAGTTAGGGAAGAGCCAAGACATCTATGGAGCAAAGGAAAGTTCAGAGTTGGAAGGAGTTGGACCTGTTTGTACAGGTGCATGAATAGTACTTGATCTCACCAGTCTAAAAAGTGTCAGGATTCACAGCGTGAGCGAAGTACTCAGAAGACTGCTGCTTTAGACAGTGATATCAACAGTGAATAGGTTAATCACCGCTCTCTTCATGGATACTGCATTTGAAAAGCAATACCTGAAGAATCAAACTGTCTCCAAGTGAATTATTTTTTTCCCATAAAAAATTGAAGAAAAGTATGAGAAATCATACGTTTACTAATCATTGGAAAATTTATGATATGCAACTCAAATCTTTTGTTTTTTTAACAAATAAATTGTCTATTTCTCATTGACTTGTAGTTTTGTTAGTAATCATTTATTTATTTAGTTTATGGCATGTTCCATATAAACATTCTTTATTCTGTATATGTATTAAAATTTTTATCTTAGGTAGTGATTATTTTAGGTTTGTAGAGATGTCTTCTCTTAGACATGTCATAAGTGGATTGAAGCCCAATTACCAGCATAAAGCTAATTAATGTGTTTTTGCATTTTACAATCTGTGAGGACAATGTTACATAAAACATAAAGTAACTTTAACTATAAATTAATTATAAATGTCTTATTTTGCTTCATGAACATAGCTCAAATACTCATTTCAAATTACTGTTTTTAAAAGTACATCATGTTAGCAAAATCTCCGTATTTTAATTTATATTTAATTCAAATTAATATGTTTCTAAGGGGATAATCATGGGATAGTGTGTCCTGCAATAGTTGTTTCCATCTTCCATCTTCTGTGATTACTAATGAAGTAGTATTTCTTTGTACTAAAGAATAAATATTTTGGTTGTCAACCACCCAATACCAAGTGAATAATACGCTAAGTGAATTGCCTTTCACAAAGCATACAAAGAGCAATGCAAGTAGGTTGTCACTGTAGACTCCTTCAGAGCCATTCCCATTGTATCTATTTTTGATATTCTCAACCCAAGACTTTGTTCATTAACTATAATCCTCAGCTCATAGTATGTTACAGTCATTGTTTCTCACAGTCAAAATTAGAAGGACCTAGAGTGATAGTATCTACTGAAGTATATTGTGATTGTCTTCTGTATCTTTTGTTGTTGTTTGATTCTTTCCAATTTTATTTCATTAAATAATATATAAATGAACACAGTAATATATTTAAACCTAAATATAATTACATTATTCCACAGTTAAAAATGTTTCAGCTGTTTCTTTTTATATTTAGAATGAAATTCAAGTCATGTCATGAAGACTAGTTCTTCCAAGTTCTGTTTCTGCGCTTATAGTAAAGTTCCCCTCAGTAGTTCTCTTGTTGGTGTGCACATGCTTCAGCTGATCAATCATTCTGACATTTTCTAGAACAACTCGGCCCTGCCCAGCATCCCTTTACCTGTTAGAGCTGACTTCTGCATTCTAATCACTTTTCTCTTATTTTCTGTCTACATCACTTTTATTGGATATGGTGAGACATCATGTGCTCTGAGGTGATTTTGGACTATCCAGGTATATAGCACACTGGTTTTCTACAAGAAATTTTATGCTAATATATAATAATTTATTGTTCAAAGATTTCGTTTCTTTACCCTAAATGATATTTTTGAAAACATGAATAATGTTTTTATTTTAATATCTACAAATATTTTATGCAGAATAAATTTATAATAATAAATAGAATAACTGAAATAAATATTAATTTAATACAATAACTAAAAATCATGATATATTATCACATGAAAAGTGGATACTGACTAAAAAGTGAGAATGAATTTTATTAAGTAAGTTTTTCCACAACAAAACCTTTTCAGTATATATTGAACACAACTTAGATATGTGCATAAATGACAACGGATAGTGAGAGAAGAAAACATGGTAACAGAGATTCAAAATAATGCAGGAAAACAAAAATTTTTACATAGTAGGAGGGGTCAAGCGTAATTTGTTTAGGTTGCACAGTGTACTACATAGAGTCTATTAAATTTAGGATTTTAAATCTAACTGACATCACATGAATTTCTTTCATTATACTCTCCAAAACAACTGGAAATGTCAGAAATAGAATTTCTTTTCTTCTTAAGCTTTGCAAGTTTCTAAATTTTCCAAGCTGGGTAGATTAAATGATATACTGGTAAATGTTCTTATTTAGCCTGCATACAGCTGTATTTGTGAGCTCTTATATTTGAATTAAATTAAATCAATGTCTGTAAGTATGTACTTACATATGTGTGTTTCAATATGTTCATTTTAGTTTAACTTATATATAATTGGTTGTGTAATAGTTGCATAGTTTCATATATAATTTAGCAAATATTACCATATGTCCTATTGTCAACAATACCTATGGACTGAGATGAAAGTGTCCATTTCTGTGTCTAGAAAGTTTCTGTAGATCTTCAGGATTATATTAAATGTATATGAATTAAGCATTTTAGTGTCTCCTCCAAGGACATAAACAGAACCTATTTTGAAGAAGGTGTATTTCATTCCTATTCCTTCTGTGTACTATTTTCACTGAGTAACTCATGAAAAAGAATGTAAACTGTAGCATTCCTTAGCATTCCCTTTGCTTGCTGTAATATCGAGCAGCCACAAGATAAAGGAGAGTAGGTCAAATATTGTTGCAGAATTTAAGAAACTGGATAAAGTATGGGGAAAACAGAAGAAGTTTTTAGGGGTTCACCACGCTCAGTGGACTTGGTTCCAAAAGGAATGAGCACAGAACAAAGAAAAAGCTCTCATTTGATATGTTTTACCAAAAGGGTTGATTTTGGCCCCTAACTTATGGTCAAGTAGGAGAAAAATATCAGTTTATCAAGCTATGACAATTTTGTAGTACATCTTAGTGGCTTTTTCGTGCATAAAAGGATGATATAGGAACAGGAGGTAATAAAATTTTAGTTACAGAAAAAGAGTTACAGAAGCAGCTGTAGGGGGAGGGATGTTAGGTAGACTTCGCTTTTTCTTTTTTTTTAAAAAAAAAAGTATAAAAAACAATACACATGATACAGAATTTAAAACAAGATGAGAGGAAATTAATAAAGATAGTTATATTGTATATTGTTATCTTCAAATTAGTTGCTCAGATTGCCAGAGATACAGGCATGCAAGTGATCAGAAAATTAAGCCTTAGCTGCCCCTTTCAATATACTATTAAAATTTAGTATGAGTTTTAGTAGAGAGCTTCACCATCATTGTCATTTACTTATTATGAGTATGGTGCCCTATGCAGCAGAAGGAGAACATTTTTTTAAAAAGGAAAAGATACTAATATTGTTATTGTAATTAGGTTGATTCTCAAGATTCAGCTGTCCAAGGTCTCGTTAGCTTTCAGAGTAACCAGAACAGGGCTTTTATTTTTTGTTTGTTTGTTTTTGTATTCTTCCTAAGGCTTCAGCTGTGCGCAGACTAGTGAGTCCCCTTGGCTGAAACATCTGTTGTGGGCTGCCAGTTTTCTCTAACTATGATGGATCCAAAGCACAATTTTGGAACTTTAGTAGCTGTAGGGATAGAAAATATTATAGCATGGAGCCCATTACATATGGCTGCAGGGTAGTTGAATTTTTATCATTTGACCTAAATGAAGTACATAAGCCTGAAGTACTTTAAGGCTTAATGCATTGTTTTGAATCCAGCCATGAACAGCTTGCACAGCTATCTCAAAAGTCTGCATCTTATTATTTAGGTTTGACTCCATTAGTTTACAGAAATCAGTCTTGATTTAGCCTAAGATTGGGGATGGCCAGTTGTACAATATTTTGTTTAGCGCAGGATCCACAGGACCTCACTACACAGACCTGACTTGTAGTGGCCCTCCTGTTTTTCAACCTCCCAAGCACTGGGTTACAGATGCATGCCCCCAAGTCCAGTCCCAGTTGCTCCCTCAGCATATCCTGGGGTCAGAGCTGGCACAGCACACTGGGGAATAAGATCTTATAAAGAGAACATCCAGTTTGTTTGGTGGAGATGAACCTATCTCAGAGGAGGACCATGAAAGGACTTGATCATCTATAAAATGGAATTTTTAATTTTATTTTTTTAGTAGTTTTTTTTTTTTTTTGGTGGTCATATTTCTTTTATTTTTTTCAGTAGTTTTTTTTTAAGGGTTTAGCTAATGTGCTATCCTCTTCCTGAGTTCTGGGGCTAGTACATGGTCTGCTATTTTTTTATTATTATTATTATTTTTAACATCCATGTGAGCCCCTGTATTATCTCAGGCACAAATGATGCTCCATTGTCAACTCCTAGGTCAAGGATAGTCTGAATCTTGGGATGGTTTCTCTTAACTGTATCTTCCTACCTCTTGTGTCTTTTTTGTTCAAGTGGGGGAAGCCTAAACTGAACCCAAAAAGGTGCATACAAGCACCTTTGTTATTTGTTGATTTCCTTATAATGGCCATTCCTTCTGGGATGAGATGCTATCTCAGTGTTGTTTTAATTTGCATTTCATGGATGGCTAGTGACATGGAGCATTTTTTCATTGATTTATTTGTTTCTTTAATTTTGTCCTCTGAGAACTGTGTGTTCATCTCGGATACCCATTTCTGAATTGGGTCTTTTAATTTAGGGGCCCTCATGTTTTTTTTTAGTTCTTTATAAATTCTCCAGAGCAGACCATTGTCTGAGTGTTTAAGATTCTTTCAAAATTTGTGGGTTGTCTTTTCACTTTGTTGGTAATTTCTTTTGCCATGCAAAAACTTCTCAATAAGAGTTGGCCCCAGTTGTTAATTCTTCCAAGTATTACCTGTGTGATTTGATTTTTGTTCATGAACTCTTTACCTACCCCTATGTCTTCAAGAGTTCCTCTTACTTTCTCTTCCAGGAGATTGAGTGTTTCTGTTTTAATGTTTAGAACTTTAATCCATCTTGACTTTAGTTTAGTGCATGGTGATAGACCTGGGCCAAGTTTTAGTTTTCGATATGTAGAAAGCCAGTTTTTCCAGCACCATTTGTTAAAGAGGGTATCTTTCTTCCAATAAGTGTGTTCAACTCCTTTGTCAAAAATCAGGTGACTTAGTGTGTTCATAGAGGCCACTGCACCTTCTAATCTATTCCACTGATACTCAGGTCTATTTCATTGCCAATACCATACTGATTTTATCACAGTAGCTTTGTAGCACAATTTCAAGTCAGGAACAGTAATGCCACCTGCCTTGTTTTTGTTGGCCAGGATTGATAGGTGCTGACATTTTTCCCTACCATTTCTTTCCTGCTATGACATAAATCACTCCTTCAAGCACTTTTAACTCTTTTCTTGGAGTTCTCAGGTGCTACTTAGCATGTAAAGGATTTGTATAACCCTCATCTTGGATCAAATAACTTACCTGTCTTTTATGAGGCCTTCATGAACTGGGAATCGACACTAGTCCCAGTCAGCTACACACTTGGCTGTTACATTCAATCCAGGCTAAGAGACCTGTGGCTCCACACACTTCATTGTTCTCTTTGTTACACAGTCATATACCTCCTTTGGTCCAGTTTTATTTTTGCAACTCTGTTGTGCATTCTCATTCTTCCTGTAATCCAAGTTTGCTGCTGGACATTTATGGTTTTCTTAGTTTAGGATTTTAAGGATCATCTAACTCACTTGAGATCTGACTCCATGGTATACCGTGGGAAGTAATGAGTTTCCCTTTATGCCTTGCAGTTCTATGTTGGTTCCCCAAACATTATCATAACACTGTATCCACTGGTCCAGAATTGTTTGGAACCCTTTCAAATTCCACTGCACTGGCAGGGGTGGATGCCTGGCTGAAGAGTAGTTAATCTTCATCCAATTTTAACCTGTGTTAGAACAAAAAACTAATGGTTATAGGAGGAGAGTTAGGAAAGTTTAATTATTTTTTTAATCCTGTTCTAATAAAGTTCAGGTTTCAGTCCATGATCAGCATACTACAAGGCAGAAAATTGTGAAAGGACACAGTTTAAGAATGCAACATGTGTGACAGTAGAAATAGTAGAACATGAACCTTGACCCAAATAGATACAACTAAAAGTATGTTCCACCAATCTCTGGGGTAGATTCCAAACCATGTTATTTTAAGATAAATGCATAAGAGTATACTACTTGTTCATTGTTTAATTTTTCTGGCCTAAAACAAGTGGCATATGTATAAATTTGATTTTTAGAAATCATGTAAAAGGCAATATTTTGGAACATTCTCCTTAAAATGTTTTAGGTACATAATGACAAAATGCTTTTGTAAATGAAAAATGATATTTTAAAATTGTTAATTACATTTATGTAATGATTACAGGTATAAAAACTTAGACTTGTTTGATTCAATGTTATATGGAAGCAAGAAATAAATAATATATGTAGAAAAATAGATTCATTAGGGCCACTTGAAAGAGATGACTCTCCATCATCCTTTGAGTAGGTCAGATATGGGGAATCGTTCAGACTGAGGCACAACTCAGGTCATGTGAGGATGCTTCCAGAAAGCCTTGAGGACATGACCCCATTGTCAGTGCTGACATGAACTGGGGCAAAATTATGCAATCATGTTTTAGCAGTGGGCAACACCCCATACACCAGTGAGGCTAGCATGTAAGATTATAAAGAGGCAATAGCAACATGTATCAGTTATATAATAAAGACACAGATGAGCTCTTCTCTGTACAATGCCATTTATTGTTGTTGGTGACACCTTGTACTCTTTTTATTTAATGTATTTGGTCTCAGCACACAGCTCAGACTCATAGTGAGTCTCCTGTTTTCAGCATCCCTCTTGCTGGGATTACAGGCATGCAGCATTACACTTGGAGTTTGTCATCAGCTCAGCATGGCCAGCATGGCTTTCAGTCCCAGGGATCAAATCCCGGTCCCTGCACTTTCCTAAGCAGGTGCTTAGTCTGCTGAGCTATCTTTCTGTCCCTCACTTGTATCTTCTTTAAACTGGAAATCTCACCAGAAAAATTTCTTTATTGTCTCCTCTCAGTGGGTGGACAGCTTAGCTGTAGAAAACCAATCCTGTACTGGCTAGGCATATTTGAAAATGCAAATAGATGATAATGGCATATATAAGAAATAATACAGACACAGCTTTTCTTTTTTGCTTCAGCCTGCCTTTTAAACTGATTTTGGCCCAATGTGCCTTCTTTACTCTAGGGATCTCACCTGCAAAAATATATCTCCAGGTCCTCATGCATGGTCACTGCCATTTTCCTTTTGGCATGTTTTTTGAACAGAGATATTCCTTCACTCCATTCTTGATTTAATTTCATTTGAACAGAACAATATTTGAATGATTTGAGAAATCAAAAATTTGTAAGATGTGTCTCAGAACATTGTCTATTTTGGAAAATGTTCTGTGAGCACTTAACAGAAATAGGTAGTCTTTTATTTATAGATTTATGTCTATAGTAACACATACAGATTCTGATTGATAAATTTGGTTATATTTATATAAATGTGTTCAGTTTCTAGGCTACTTGAACTTTCAATGATTGAAAGCTTGTACTGAAATCTAAAACGGTTTTCTTTCTCTTTGGTGTTCTGCCTACTTCACAAGGTATTTATATCAACCTTTCTTTATAGGTTAAGACAATCTTGTCAGGAAGATAAACATTTGGAGTTTTTGAGCACTCACTAAATGACTGCTGTTATAGAAGTTAGTTTAAAATTAAAATAAAATTAATGTGATTATTAAACATTACTTCCAAAAAGATTAAAATGTTTGAAAAATGTAAATTTGAAGAATATTAAATGTTTAATATTTGCTCTGAAGCTTTATTTTGTTAACTTTAGCCTTTTCATTTTCCTGAATTTTGAGAAAATATTATAACAGCAAATGGTCTAAGTATGTTTTTATTGGCTTGCTGCTGTGTTGCATTGGATCATCTTTGATTATATTTGAATTTTGCATAATTATAATTGCTTGAAACATGTACAGCTTTTGATTCCTGATTAATGCCAACTTATTCTGTGGATGTAATATATTTTGAAATTTAGCAGTGATTTTTATAGCTTTAGTTTTAGTGATGAGAGTTATGCATATCCAAAACTGACACTGCAGTCATACTTGTATTATTTTGAAGAATACAAACCGTTACTTTTTAAATTTTTTTTTTCTAAATTAATTTTGGGGTGACAGCGAGAGACTCAGAGAGCAGAACTCAGGCACTCTGGTGAGTGAGACTCTCTACTGCGCCCCCCTGCCAGCCCTGCAACATCCCAAGCAGCCTCCCCCAGGTCCACAAAGCAAGTGAGAACTTCTGAGACTCTCTTGGCCCAGATCCACCCCAGTCCGGCACAGTGAGTGTGTGGGAGTATTTTCAGTTTTCCCGCGCTGCCAGCTACAGACCCAAAGAACAGAACTCAGGCACAGGCGTAAGACTATATACTGTGCCCCCCACAAGGCCTGCAACTACCCGGAGCCCATGCAACCAGGCCTGCCAAGCAAGTGAGAACTTCTGAGACTATCTTAGCACTGATCCATCACAGCCTGGCACGGTGAGTGTGAGGGAGAACTTCCAGCTTCACCGTGAGTAGCTGGTGGTGAGCACCCTCCAGAGCCTCTGCCACCAAGACCTCTGAGCAAGTGAGAACTGAGATTCTTTTGGCCCTGATCCAACGAACCCTGGCCTGGTAAGTGTGTGGGATAACTTCCGGCTTCCCCACACTGCCAGCAAGAGACCCAGAGAGCAAAGCTCAGGCACCTGCATGAGTGAGACTCTCTACTGCATCCCCACGATCTCTGCACCTCCCTGGATCACCCGGGCACAAGGCTGTAAAGGGAATGAGAATTTTTGTGATTCTACCAGCCCCTGATCCAATCCAACATGTCCTAGTCGGTGTGGGGGAGGGCTTCCTTAACCAGGGAGACAACAGAGATGAACAACAGGCTCACAGTTCTGCCAGAAGGGCTGCAGCAAAAATGAACTGAACACAGCAGCTAGATCCAGGCCAGTCATAACTAGATAATCTCAAACTTAAAAGATTGGGACCAAAATCTCATTATGTGCTAAGGTTGTAACTGCACCAAAGCTCTACACCAAAGTTCAGAGGTCAGTGCCATACAAAATGACAAAGACAAGGATCAAAATATATTCTCAGGCCTCAAGCCCACGAATGATAAGTGCAGAGGACACTAGCTCAGCTGAATGAATGAATTAACTGAGTTGGAAGCAAAGAAACAACAGAAAAAAGGTATAGAGGAACCCAGACCAGAATTAACTCCTGAAAAAAATTTTTTTGAATATATAGCATCTGAACTAATGAACCATATGAGGGAAAACCAATGCCCTCCCAGAACAACTGCAGCAAACACTAGTTGAGTTGTTTATGAATGTTTGATATGTTTATGAATTAACAGTGTCTCAAGCAAAGAAAAAAACAACAGAAAGATAAAGAGGAGCTCATAACAGAAATAATTTCTGAAATAAAAAAAGAAATCTTTGAAATCATAGCATCTGAGGTAGAGAAGCAATTATGGAAATATATGGAGGAAACAATTTGGAAAAATCTCTGCAGTAAAACAATTAGTAGATACCTCTAAAAGACATAGATTAAAAAAAAAATAGAACAGATGCAGAAAAAGTTTCTTACAAAGTCCAAAACTCATTCATGTTCAAAGTCCTACAGAAAATGAGAATAGAATGTCTCCACTTTAATTTGATAGAAGTCATCTATGACAACTCAATGGCTAGTATAATTCTAAATGGTGAAAAATGAAATATTTTACTATTAGATCTGGTGCAAGCAAGGTTGTCCTCTATCACTCCTCCTATTCAATACAGCTTTGGAATCATTAGCTACAGCCCTTAAAGAAGAGGGAGATATAAAAGCAATAAAAATAGGGAAAGAGGTTAAATTATCATTATTTGCAGATGACATGATACTTTACTTGGAAGACCCAAAGAGCTCCACCAAGAAGGTAGTAGAACTGATACACAAATTCAATAGCATAGCAGGATACAAAGTCTATACTCAAAAGTCAATAGCATGTCTCTACAAAGATAACAAACACACTGAGAGGGAAACTATAGAAACAATACCTTTTACAATAGCATAGATGAAAATGAAATACCTTGGAATTCACTTATCCAAAGAAGTACATTTTTTTTTTAACAGAAAATTTTGGCATCCCAAGAAAAGAGCTTGTAGAGTATTTCAGAAAATGGAAAGATATTCCCTCCTCCTGGATTGCAAGAATCAATATCTTGAAGATGGCCATACTCCCAAAATTGTTGCACAAATTTATCATCATTCGTCACAAACTGCCATCAACATACCTCCTAGACCTAGAGAAATCATTCCAAAATTTATTTTGTGCCAGAAGAGACATAGCAGAGCAAAGACCTGCTCAACAAAGAAAAGGCAAATCATAATTCCTCACTAGAAATTATACTACAAATGTACTTTGATAAAATCAGCATGGTATTAGTAACAAAATAGACCTGAGTATCACTGTAATAGATTAGAAGATGCAGAGGCCTCTACAAACATATTCAGCCACCTGACCTTCAACAAAGGGGCCAAACACACTTATTGGAAGAAAGATAGCCTCGAACAAATGGTGCTGGAAAAACTGGCTTTCTACATGCTGAAAACTAAAACTTGACCCAGGTCTATCATCATGTAATAAGCTAAAGTCAAAATGGATTGAAGATCTAAACATTAAAACAGAAATAATCTCCTGGAAGAGAACATATGAGGATCTCTTGAAGGCATAGAGGTAGGCAAAGAGTCCATGAACAAACACGTATTCACACAGGAAACATCTGAAAAAATTAAAAACTGGGACCAACTCTGATTGAGAAGTTTTTGCACATTGAAAGAAATTATCAACAAAGTGAAAAGACATCCCACAAATTTTGAGAAAGTCTTAACTAATAAGCACTCAAAGAAAGGGCTGCTCTCTAAAATATATAAAGAACTAAGATACATTAGGGCACTCAAATTGAAAGACTCATTCCAGCAATGGGCATCTGATATGAATACACTTCTAAGAGGATGAAATTAAAGAAGCAAATAATATATGAAAACATGCTCCATGTCGCTAGACATCAGTGTAACGCAAGTTAAAACAACACTTAGATACCATCTCACTCCAGAAAGAATGGCTATCATAAAAAAATTAAGCAACAACCAATGTTGGAGAGGATGTGGGGAAAGGGGAGCACTTCTCCACAATGTTGGTGAGGATGTAGACTGGTGCAACCACCATGCAGGTCACTGTGGAGACTCTACAAAAAAGTAGGACTGGAAATACCATTCAAGACAGTGATGGCCCTACTAGAACTTTTCCCAGAGGATCTGAAAACATCATATCATAGTGATATATGTGTACCTATGTTTATAGCAGCACAATTTGTGACAGGCAAATATTGGAAACAACAAAGATGCTTGGCACATGAGGAAAGGTTGAAAAAGATGTGGGATTTCTATACAATGGAGTATTACTCAGGTATAAAGAATGTTAAACTTGAATCATTTATATTTAAGTGGATGCCACTTGATCACATATTCATAAGTGAAATAAACCAGACCCACAAGTACAAGTATCGTATACTCTCCCTAATGTAAGAAATCAAAAGAAGAAATACAAATAGAAAGGTAAAACTACAACTAAAAAGAATTTAATCAAAAGAAGAAATACAAATAGAAAGGTAAAACTACAAGTAAAAAGAATTTAATCAGATAGGGTAAACCGTACTGCATATGTTGAAGGGTAATAATCAGCTTCTCTTTTGGATGGTTAACAACCAAATTTTCCAGATCAAAAATTGGCAAAATGTAAGGGCTGCAAGGTCAACCAACATTTTGGCCCTAGCCTTTCAATGTTAGTGAAGACTCAGGACACAAGAGAACCTGCAATATAAAATTATGGAATGCAGTTGGGCCCCAAATTTTCTGATCAAGGAGATTGTGGAGCCAGCAAGGAATGTGATCGATGATCTATAGTGTTCCTAAGGTGAAGCACATGGACAGAAAACATTCTTTCAGGCTTTCACAGAGAGCAAACTGGTCAAGCAATGGTCATGACTGATCCACATGGCTGACACTGACAAAGGATGTAGAAACTGAGGTACAGATTTACAGGATAAATCCTGAGGACACTTGAAAGGCCTCATCACATGCAAAAGTTACATCTTTGTTATATAGTTATTGCTTTATCTCAGTCTCACCCATCCATCAGAAAGGTATAAAAATGAGGTATATAAAATAAAGCCATAATAATATGCTGAGATGTAAATGACTCTAGTCAACAGCTTCTTTGGATAACCCACCACTGTTTTGGACTTCTGGACTAAGTTTTGCTGAATTCAAGCACCTATACTATTTGAATGACAATAGAATACCCTATTGACAGGACTAAACAAAAATACAGTATACAAAGGAAGGATCATTCTGTGTTTGTATAAACAGTATAGTTAGGATAAGTATGCAGTACTTTCTAGTAATTTTATGAGAATAAAGATTTGCATTAATAGTGTTTGGACAGAATATCCTGTCTGTTCCTTGTACTGTAGATAACCACCAGCAAGATAACAATGTAAAAATTATTCATTATTAAAATTGTACTATAATTCAGATTTTAAAAAGATAATTATACAGCTACTTTCTCTTTATTCATAGAATAGAGGCATCTGCTCTTGAATAGTGTTTGTAAATAGAATTTCATGTGTGCACCTTGTGCAACAAAAAACCAGTATGAATATGACATGCAATGTATTAATTATTGAATCTGTTCTAGCAATTTGATTTGAAACTGTCCCATTGCTATTTGTTCTTCAATAAAATTGTGGAAAATAATAATAAATAAATAAATAAATAAAATTCATTTTGCTTAGTTTCTAAGTTCTGTTTCCTTTCCTCTTTAATTTGCCCTCATCTGCTGATTATTTGCAAATAGTGTAAGCTTTTTTCCTATCAGTTTTAAAGTTTGAGTAATGAATGTTACTGTATATATTGATTTTGATATGAGAACCCAAACATTTATAAATGAACTAATAAAAATATAATGCCTTGGTTCATACTATTTTTAAGAAATTTATTCTTCTTTTAAAATTCAATCATGGTTTTTCAAAATAAACTAAACAAGTAATACAGATAAAATGATACCCAGAGATACTACATAAGATAGTAAAATATAAGTACCTGAGTATAAGTAAATATATAATAGCAATTAAATAATAGAGCATAAGTCAATGGCTATCAATGTTCAATATTAAAAATTATTGAAAGATCAAATATATATATATATATATTCTAAACATATATACTAAACATATATATATATATATATATATATGTATGTTAGGTGAATTTTGCATATTTTTAATTCAGTTTTCTTTCTGAAATTTATTTACATTATCTCTCAACCTGAAAAAAAGACCTTAATTAATATTATTTCTTTCATTGTTTTACAAGTTTAGAAATTTGTTGAAGATCTAAGGGTCTTGCTGATGTGAATTTCTACTCTTTTGCTAAAAAAAGGGTTGAGAGCACTTGATCCTTGTCATTGTCCTTCTGAGCCATGGAGTAAGTATTTGTTCTATTTCAATTTTTAGAGAATTTTGTATAGGATAGCATTTCTTCATTTGGTTAGCTACTAGTACTTTCTCACAATTTATTAAATTGAATGCCAGATTGTAGGTTTTGTTATAATATAATCCTGACAAACTGATTTCTTCAGATGCAATTGTATGTTTACTGTTATTTTAAATTTATTTTTCTAAAAAAAAGGAATATATTATTTCATCAGAATTGATATATACCAGTGTATGTCTAACATAAAGCCTACTTATTTGACACCATAACAGTGGTCAGAGGAGGTGATCTTTATTATTTGTGCATTTTAATTGTTAGTATCATTAGCCACAGAATGTCATTATGCCTACTTTTGGTGTTTATGAAAACAAAAACAAATATTCAGCTATGTGTGGAATTAGAATCATTGTCTTTAGGAACTTTATCCAATTGGAATACTAGTTTTCATAAGTGTGTGAGCCAATTTTATTAATTTTAAACTTTGGATTTCAAACATCAGCTTTGTAACTGAGATATTTCAATATGTTTAAACAATCTTTAGCAAGTGTTTTAGTAAAAGATTTGATACATATGCAAATTGTGCTAAGGTGTTACTATCTATGAATTTGCCTACTATATAAAAAATCAGTTTTGCAACAGGAATATATTTGAATGTGCATAAATCCATGGGTTAAAATCTATAAATTGTGACCTATTATTTCTAAACTTAACCTATAGTGTTTACAATAGTCTAGCAACTGATAATAATAAATTACTATATTTTCAATTCTGCAGTGACAAATTTAAATATAACTCTCATAAAAAATACAGGGAATGTTTGCAATCAATCCATAATTATTTATTTTCTAACATTACAGTATTGATTTTTATTCAAAAATAATTTATATTTAAAGTGTGTGTGGCTTGTTATTTTCCTAGTGGTTGTCTATAGTACTAGAAGCCAACATAATATCCTGTTCAACCACCATTAGTAGTGCAAATCTTTACTCTCATAGGAATATGTAGAAGCACAGTGTTATCTATCCCAACTGTACTGTCTATACACACACATCATGATTTTTCCTTTCTATATCCCTTCCTTTGTCATTCAAATAGTACAGTCTACACCTGTCAAAGGTGGGCACTCCATTGTCATTCAACTAACTTAGGTGCTTGAACTGGACAACACAATCCAACACAGTCCAGCATTCTACAACAATAGTGAGTTATTCAAAGAAGTTGTTGACCATAGCCACTTACAGCTCAGCTTAATAGTATGGCCCTGTGATGTATACTTCGTTTTTATACTTTTCTGCTGGATGGTTAAGACCTAGATAGAGCAAGACTTTTATACCAACACATGTACTTTATGTTTCTTATGTGGTCAGTGAAGTATTAATTATTGAATCTTTGATGTAATTCAGGTATAAAAAGTAAGATACGCAAACAGCTACACTCTCTTTATTTAATGATAAGAGACATACAGTATAATAATGTCTGTAAGTATAATATCATGTATGCACCTTATATGATACCAAAACATTATGAAAACAGTTTGCAATGTATTAATTTATCAAATCCATCTTGTCAAGGTATCTTAAAACTGTCTCATTGATATTTGTACTTCAATAAAACAAAAATTAAAAAATAAAAATAAATATAAATATATATTAAAAAAATAGAAAAACAATATGATGTATGCACCTGGCACTGAAACATTACGAAAACATTTCACAATGTATTGATTTGCCGAATCTGTCCTTTTGATTTGTCTTGAAATTGTCTCATTGCTATTTGTTCTTCAATAAAAATAAAAATAAATAAATAAATAAAAATAAAGGATTAAATAAAAAAAATAAAATAAAATAAAGTGTGTGTGCCTTGGTTTGGTTAGTATAATAGGATTTATCAATACTTTGTTTCTTTATATTATTCAGATTTACTATACCCAGCCCAATATGCAATAAGATGTTTTGATATACACATGCATTATGAAATTATTACTGTAGCCTGTAAAATTAACATGTACGTGAGTTCAGCTAAACATTGATTTTGGTATATGTCAACATTACCTAAAATATACTTTAGGGTTTAATTTCACATATATGCTGCAATATCGTTATCCATTGTTTTCATGCAGTACATTCAAGATGTGTTCTTACAAAATAGATATAATTTTCTGTCTTTGACATATATTTTTCTTCCACATGTGTTGGTTAACCACCCTTTGCTTATTAACTTTTTACTTCCACACATTTAACTATTTAATTGACATAAAAAATCCATCTAAATAAAATTGCACTGAAACAAAATGAATCTATTCTTTCAATTTCTAAGATAAATGAACAAGAGTTTTCATAATAGTGCATTTTTAAAAACATGAAATCTATAAAAATTTATCACAGATGTTTAAGAATAAACCAGAAAGTCAAAGTACTTGTCTAGCCATATGTTTTGTGATTGAAGTGTTCTCTAGTGGGCCCTGAGATCCAGCACATCAGAGTATGAGGCTGCCGACAGCTGGACGTCTGTTTGCTTTGACAGCCAGGTGTAATTCTTGCTACTTCTGAAATTTCAACTCCAGAGGCATCAGTCTGACCCCAGAGAAGAGCTGAGCTCAATGTTTTTCTCTACTTTTTTGCCCAGGAGTATTAAGTATTATTGTTTTTCGACAGTCTGAATGAAACTCACCCTTGATATTTACTGACTAATTTAAAGAGAAAACTCATTAAGTTGCAGGAAAGGCAATGTGTTACATAAGAAATAGTTTGAAACTTAATTTTTGTGTATTAAGATAAGTGAGCATACAACTTATACAAACTGAAAGAAAAATATTTTTATGCAGAGAAATTCAGGAAAAAAACAATTGATATATCAGTTATAATCCACTGGTTTTGATGGGGCCAGAGAGATAGCTCAGTAGAATTAAAGTTTGCCTGGCAAGCACAGTGTGTATGAAAGTCATCTGTCTGACCCCAGAATGTATGTATATATTTCATTCTGTGTATTTTATATTAGGCTTAGTAAATTGCTTTAAAATTCATTTTCTTCATTAATAGAAGGGAAATCATTAAGCAGGACATAAAATAATATAATACAAAATTTTGGTTATTTTTTGCCATTACAATCATGACTTGTACAGTTTATATACCCAATATAGAAATATTTGGATTATACATTCCTTCACTAATAACAATAACAACAGCGAAATGAATAGAGGGTTGCAGTTCTACTTAGGTAAACCATAATGATCACTATTGTACTTCTTTTAGTCTGCCAATGTTGAATTCCCTCTTTTTTTTTTTTTTCAGGATTAATGACAGAATTGGGTGGAGCTGTATCACTGAACTACACATCCAGCATTACTTTCTTTCCTATTTTCTTTTTCTTTTCTTTCCTTCTGTTTTCTTCTCTCTCTCTCTCTCTCTCTCTCTCTCTCTCTCTCTCTCTCTCTCTCTCTCTCTCTTTCCTTCTAAAGCAGGATCTTCCTTAACTGCCCAAGTTGACCTGTACTTAGGATCCTCCACTGTCAGCATCCAGAGTTAGGATTATACTCTGCCTCACAGGACCTGGCCAATTCTATCTGGTAAAGTTGTGTGTAGTAACTTATTGCATCCATAGGTTTAATACATGTGCTTGCAATCAGTGCAATTTCTTTAATTGTTAATAAAGAATTGACATAGAATATTTCATTGTTTCTTTTTTCTTTTTTAAAGAGATTGCAAGATAGTAATAAAAATGGAAAAAATACAAATGATACAGAATTTCTCTGAAACAAATAATAGTAATTCAACAGTATTTGTTGTGCTGCATAGTATTGTCTTCAAATTATTTGTTTAGATTAGCAGACATATGCACGAAATTGGAAAAAGAAAGAAATAAAGAAAAACATTATAAGAAATAAATAAGAAAGAAAAAGAAAAAACTAAAAAGAAGACAAGAAAATTAAGCTTTAACTATTCATTTTCATATACCAGTAGATTTTTAAATTTGTCCTGAAAGATATTTTTGGAGAAGTCATATCTTTAGAAAACCATAGCTAAGTATCTTTAAATTGTTAATTTTGAAAGAATTTTAGTAGAAGATTATCCATGTAACTGTACTACCTTTCACACATTTTGTAATTATGTTTTTAGTGTGTGTGCATGTGCTTACATATGTGTGTGCATGTGTGTGGTATGGGTGTGTGTGTGTTACTGAGGACTTCATTACAGACTTGATACTTAGCTGTATCTGAAGCACTTTTTAAAATAAACTTTATTATGAATCAAAGTCACACTAAGTTGCTAAATTGCCCAATGTAGTCTTCAACTTTTGATTCTCTTGCCTTAGCCCAAGTGATTAGATTACAGGCATGTGCCAACATGCCAGGTTTTAAAGTTATATTCTTATTTATGTCTCTTTTTAAACTTATTTCAATTCCAATCAAAGTTCCATGTGTTATTTCTACTCAGGAAACTTATTTCTCTTAAATTAGCATTTCTTCTGGATGGTGAACAACCTAAGTTCACGGATCAAAACTGGAGAAATAGAAGAACCGCAAAGCCAGCCAACATTTTGTCCCTGGCCTTTCAAGGTCAGCAAAGACTCAGGACATAGGAGAACCTGAACTGTAACATCATGAAACTCAGCTGTGCCCCAAATTTTCTGATCAAGGAGATCATGGATCCACAGAGGAAAGAGACTGATGATCTATAGTGTGCCTGGGGAGAGACGCATGAAGAAAAAAGTTTCTCTCAGGCTCTCACCAGAGCAAAGTGGTCAAGCATTGGCTATGACTCATCCACATGGATGACACAGGTAGAGGATCTACAGAGTAAGGTAGAGGATTACAAGATAAAACCTGAGGGGACTTCACTGACCTCAACAGAAACAAAAGCTACATCTTTTGATATATAGGTCTTGCTCTATCTCGGTCTTAACCATCCAGCAGATAAGTATAAAAATGAGGTATCTAAATTGGGGCCATAATAATAAGTTGAACTGTAAATGGCTACAGTCAACAACTTCTTCAGATAAATCACTGCTATTGTGGGATGCTGGACTGTGTTGAATTGTGTCGCCAAGTTCAGGCTCTTAAATTGGTTTAATGACAATGGAGTGCCCATCTTTGTCAGGTCCAGACCAAAAAAAAAAAAGGTATACAAAGGAAGAATCATGATGTGTGTGTATAAATAGTACAGTTAGTATAAATATGCCGTGCTTCTGCATAAATCTATGAGGAGCAAGATTTGCATTAATGGTGGTCGGAGAAGATATTTTGTAGGCTTCTAGTACTATGGACAATGACTAGGAAGATAACAAGGTTGAAAGCATTAATTATTGAATCTGTGATATAATTCAGCTATAAAAAGTTAAGTATATAGCTACACTCTCTTAATTCGCTAATTAGAGACATGTGCTACAATGTCTGTAAGTACAATATCATGTATGCACCTTGTATGATACCAAAACATTACAAAAAACAGTTTGCAATGTATTAATTTATTGAATCTGTCCTGTTAATTTGTCTTGAAACTGTTTCATTGCTATTTGTTCTTCAATTAAAAATAAATAAAAAATATAAATAAAAGAATTGATGTAGCTATATTAGATGGTGATATAATGATTCAGGACTGCCTTCAATTATGAAATATTAATTAAATAAAACCTCATATAAAATTGAATGGCCACTCTTGAGAATATTATACTTTGTCCAAGTTTTTAATTTTTCAAATTATTTAACTTTTTTCTACCCAGTATCTTATTGTTACTACTTTGAATATTTCATAAGCAATCTATTGATTGTGGCGTTATTACTGGAAATGAGGCACAATTTCAAGCATAAAATGTTAACAGTGCAGACCTCAAATGCATATGTAAAATAGAAGATGTTTAATTCTGTAGCCTATCTTAAATTATCCCTGTGAACTGAAGAAACCTCCAACTCTACATTTCTTAGCAGGGTTCTTCTTCTTTTTCCCTTACTTCCCTTATATTAGGATTTTTGTACTTTTTCAACTTGTTTTGCCTTTTCTGCTTCTCTATAGGAATTATAAAGTGGGTCAAGACACCAAGAAAGGAACTCAGGGATTGAACTCAGGCCCTTGCACTTTCCAGGCAAGCACTTATTCTACTGAGCTATCTCCCAGGCCCCTAGGAAGCATATTTAAGTTGTTGCTGCTCAAAGCATGGGAAATGCCCATGTTAGGATTTACTGCTGACATGTTCCATTCAATTCTGATGTGTTCAAAGGTGGGTAGCTGCACCATGGGGCCACCATACTTCTCAGCAGATTGATCCCATTAAAGAGTTAAAAGATTAATGTGCTGTTAGTGGGCAGGGCCTGAATAGATGAGGTTTGTTGGTGTGTGGATGGTTTGGAAGGCTTCTCTTTCACTGGCTCTTTTCACTCTTCTCTCTGCTTCCTGGGTACCATGGGCTATGCATCTTTCATCCATGCAGCTTTCCACCACTTTATTCTGCCACAGAGCTAATGGACCATAGACTAAACTTCTTGGAACTGTGGTAAGAGATAAACTTTTTATCCTTTAGATTGTTAGTGTTGAAATGTGGAAGCTACTAATGCATCCTGTTAACAGTTAAAGATCTGAATAAACTCATTTTAATTTTCAAGAAAAGATACCTACCTTTTCAAACACCAAAGTATTTAAAAAGTCACATCTATATCCTTTTTCTGTATCTGTACCTGTATCATGTCTGTATTTTTATCTGCATCTGTATCCATATTCTTGTCTCTGTCTCTATCTCTGCCTCTGTCTCTGTCATTATCTCCATCTATCTTTCTCAGGAACTTTGAAGAAAGAATTTGGGATAATGTCTGAAAACTTGAATAAAATATTAGAGGATCTGAGTCTAAAGTTAAACTTTAAATGCCAAGTGATTTTGTAATATTCTTTTGTAAAGAACATAACAAAGTTTTTCCTCGATTAGATTAAGTTCTTTAGTGGTTTGATTAAAGACTGAGACAAAATTGAAATGAAAATAGCACAGTAAAGCATGGATTCTTGGAAATTATATAAACCATCTGATCTTTCAGTATTGTCGCCAAACTAAATCATTTGAATTTTCTTTTTCACTATCCTGTAATTAATATGCTAATGATAGTATGATGCTGGCAGTAATAACGATAGACTTTAGGATTTAGTGGGCTCTACCTGATCATTTTGTGTTCAGCCAGATGCAAAACAGCTTAAATGTACTATCAGAGAAGCAAAAGAAAAATTGTTTGTAATATTTTGGAATCAACTATAAGAAAATTGTTTTTTTCATCAATGTAAAAGGAATAGTTTGGAAGGAAATTCATAAGAAAACAATACTTCTGTATTTAGAGAATTTGTCATTAATGTAAATTATTTAGGCTCTCTCTTGTTCAGAATTTTGATTAGCACAGCATAAATCCTGCATTAATATACAGTATTAAAGATTCCAATGAACAAAAAATATACATATAAAATATTATTCAAATTGGATAATGCTAATTTTTTCCTAAAAACTAAAATAGTCATATAGTAGTTATGTTAACATTATGCATTATAATCAACATTATTTATAACTATATATGTGATATCAATGAGAAATTATCATGTTAGAATGCAAATAGATTAATGTGTTATGTTATTTATTTATTTTCATTTAGCTCTTGGTCCACTTGCTTGTGTAAGTTGGGGAATATATGTAAGAACTGGACAAAATTAAGTATGGATAGGAATAAATAGGTATTTGTGATTGAACCATTGAATCAAAATGAGATGTTAATCTAACAATTTTAGAAAAAACTATGTAACTTAACTATCCAAATCACTCCTATTGTACTTTTACCACTAGTCACCTGCCTTCATGAGAGTTCCAGGGCATAAACAAAAGCCGGGCGTGGTGGCGCATGCCTGTAATCCTAGCACTCCGGAGGCCGAGGCAGGAGGATTGCTGTGAGTTCGAGACCAGCCTGAGCTACAAAATGAGCTTAAGGCCAGCCTGAACTGCATAGTGAGACCCTGTCTCAAAAAGACCAAAAAAAAAAAAAAAAAAAAAAAAAAAGGACGTAATAAGCCTTTTCCAGCATGATTACCTTGAATTATATTCAAAGGCCTTTTTCATTTATGTAAAGAAAGTATTTTAAGATAAATTCTTAATTCCATCATGAAAGCCATAAATAAATAAAAAGGGGCTATATATGAAAACTTAAATTTTTAAATACATTTATTATTTTATTGATTCAGAGTAATCATCTCTTTGTTTATTTTAATTGAATTGTTCACTTGCAAAGTAAAAGCAAAACTGTCCATTAAAAAATGACATGTTTTTTTTTAATACAGAATGGATGTATCCTCACATCCTGATCAGCTTTCTCAGACTCGTTTTTTCACTGCACAATGCATATGCTTCTGATTAATGACATCTGTTGAAAATTAACTCACAATTGCTGGCCAAATAACATTACCAAGGAGGAATATACCTGCCATAGGAAGCTGTCAGCAGTGCAAGTCCATCAACCCTACCCAGACAACTAGAAATTTCAGGCAGTAGGAATGCATGTTAAAAAATAGTAAAAGGCGCAATTTTATAATCCATACTTTCTTCATTGGTGACAGACACATCCACTAATTCAATAACCATTGACAAATTAAACGCATTTTAGTGAATTTATGTCTTTATTTAAAAAGTGGGCACACTCTAATATCCACTTCTAAATATGTACAAAAGTGATTATTTCATTTTGAAATAAGATTTGGCTCAGTTGGCATAACCTATAAAACCTCCCAGAGTTTATCTGTCCATACACTTAAGGGTGAGACTAGCAGGCTCTTAAATTCACAGAGGCAATGTGCATTGTGCTTCCCTAGACCTGCTCTATAGGGATATAAATATTTCTCCTCCTTAGTGAAAAATCACAAACAGACTGAGGTAAATACTTGTCAAGTGATTTAAGAGTCATATTTGTGTCAATCTTATTTCAAGAGGAAAAGTTGAAGAAGTTACAATCATCACTGGATATGCAACCTACACAAATACACACAAACATGCACAACTATGCATGCTATGGTGGTTAAACCTAACTGCATTGGCTAAATTGGATAGGTGTCCTTAGGGGTTAGTGTGGCACACTTCGGGGTGTGTCTTGGAAGATTATGGGTTGTGACTTTGAGTGGTATCTCTCATCCTGTGCCCTTCATCCGTGCTACTGTTTCCTGGCTCTGTGTTCTGGTCAACCTGAAATAGGCCACCTGGCCCCATCATCCTTCCACCAGGATATTTCTTGCTTGGATCCAGCAGCTTGGATTAAGCTTCTGAAACAATAAACCACATTAAAGTTCTGCTTATTTAGATTATGTCCAGTATTGTGTTGCAGTGATGAAAAATTGATTAATACAGCAAATTTTACCCGAATGAGGTTTTCACTGAGACTATGACTGACCATATTGTTTAAAGGGTTGAAACATTTGGAAGAGAAGTTTAGAAAAGTCCCAGAAATCAGTAAGCAGAGCTTTATGAAATAGTTTCATCTGGACTCAGGAGAGGAGGATGCTGAAAATAATGTAGAAACTAAGACCCAAGCTCAGGTTTCATTTTGCAGTTAAGAACATCATGGTCAGTTGGACTAAAAGTCATCTAAGTGAGCCATAGAGAGAGCTCAGCAGATTAAGTGCCTGCTTTGGAAAGTTCAAGGACCACAGTTCGATTCCTGCCCCATATGCCACCCTGGCCCTGCCTCCCAGGTGCACTGAGCTGATTTGAAAATGGTATGCATGTAATCCTAGCAATGGTGGGCTGAAAACAGGTGGATCACTATGAGTCTTAGCTGCACAGTGAGACCCTGTACCAAATACATTTAAAAAAGTCATATGAGTTTTATGCTGGCAATAAAGAAAACAATAATCCCATGTCCTGAAACTTTGAGAGAGAATATGGGGGCAGGGACTGAGCTACTAGAGAAATTTCATAGAAACCCGAAGTTTAGGCATGGCTTGGAAACTTTTTATTGAGTCAAAATCAGAAAACTTTTGTAAAAATGTTACATATTGGCCCAATATGAGCCTTATGTAAATGTATGACCAAATCATATTTGTTTCTTCATTGCCACCACTTTTTAAAAATGTACCAGGGACAAGAAGAAATCCACACCACTGCAAACATCTCAAGCTTACAAGTTCAAAAGCATAAACTTTAGTATTAGGAGAAAATTCCCAAGATTTTTGCTTGGGAAGGGACTCTTAAGTTTCATTAAATCAAATAATTCAACTTCTGGGCATCTTCTTAAATGATGAAAAGCATTATACCACAATACCATATACACATTTAGGTGTAAAGTAGCACAGTTTATAACAGGCAAAACTTAGGAACAAACCAAATGCCCAACAGCTGGTGAATGGATAAGGAAGATGTGGGTTTTTTTATTTTTTTCTGAGAATTTTATTTTATTTTATTTTGATATTAATTTTCTTGAGAAAGAAGCAACAATGAGACAGTTTCAAAACAAGTTAGTAGGACAGTTACAATAATTAATATATTGCATATTGTCTTTGTAGTAGTTATTCACAGTACATGATAGAGACATGATATCTTGCTCAAACAGTATTAATTCAAACTTTCTTCTCACTGAGCTAAGAGAAAGTAGCTGTATATCTATGATATATATATATATATATATATATATATATATATATATATATTGTGTTGCATATATATGTAGTTCTTCACTTATATCCTTTTCTGTTTTGGTTTACTTTTGACAGAGATGGTAAAGGCGATGTGGGTTTCTTTATACAATGGAATACTACTCTGCCATAAGGAAGGTTATGCTCCAGGCATTTCTAGGAAAATGAGTGCACCTTGAGTCCACATTCTTAAGTGAAATAAACAGAACACTCATGTGTGAATATTACATTGTTTGTCTGGTGGGAGGCACAAGGAGTAAAAATAAAGAAAGAATCTATTTTAGATTAAGAGGAAAATGTTCAAAGGAAAGAAGAAAAACATTTTAAAAAGGGAGAGAGAGAAAAAGGAAAATAGAAATAAAGCTTTGCAAATGGAAATGAGAGGAAGAATTGAAGGATAGGTACAGGAATGGGAATAAAAAGCAAGTCACAACTAACAAATGCAAATTCTCTATGATAAACGTGATCATTATGTATATCAAAACGTACCCATAAAATCTAATTGAGAAGGAAAAAATAGAGACGTTTCTTTAATATGATTAGTTTCCCAGGACTCTTTTTCCTATGCTCAGTCTTCCATGCACTCATGTTTGGCTCCTGGTCCCACTCACAGCAGACCTCGGTGTCACCAGATGATGGTGGTTTTATCATCATGCAGCATGTAAGAGGTGTAGAGTAAGGAGAGTTTCAATTCAGTTTCAAAGGATTGAGAGAACAGCTAAGTAACCTTTGAGAAGGCCACACCTGCAACTGCAGAAATGAAAACAAAGGTGTTGTAGAGACCCCAGGAGATACCAAACAGGGACATGGAGAACGTGCCAAGTAAAGCTGTAGCCAGGGAGAAGACTACAGAGGAGAAGGAACATACTGCCTCAACCACCACAGCCATAAGTATGGAACCATGTAACCCCCATGGAGTTCACATCTTACCACATTGTGATCTGGATCCTATGCATAGATCTACAAAACTGTGTTGCCGCTGTTGAATTTCAGACTTACTTTTTTCTTTTGCTTTTATACCTTGCCATTCCTCCCTTTTGGAGTGGGAATGATTGCCCTGCTCCATTGTACACTGATGTTATTGAACTTGTTTCAACTTTCAGAAGTGCAAAGCCAACAGCTTGTCTTAAGCCCCAGAAAAGCCTTTAAAATTCTTAAAAACGGAGGAGCTATTTAAGACACTGAGAAAGAGATTATTGTTTCCTCTATTGTGTGTTAGGTAGTTAAATCATGTGTGGTGGGAGTGTTAACTCATGTTTATTTGAAGAAAAAGTACAGTGCAAAACATGTTACAATGTCAAACTACCAAGGAGTAGACCATGGTAGCTAAGCTAATGCCAACTTAGTTGAATTACTGCTCTAGGCAGTGCATCAATACATTTAAGACTGCATGGATCACAAAACTCTGACTTTGCATAGCAGGTATGCTGTCTGTCTACCAAAGCCTCCAAGGTGTGTTCTTGTTTTCACCTGGTAATAAGATATACAGATGTGAAAAGACAGAGAGCTATGTAATGGAAGGGCCTTTGGCATGACCAATTGCTCTCAGTGAAATGAAGGACCAAGAGCCAGAGTTCCAAGGTTTTGTTGCTAGCAATCAGGGAAGAAAGTGGAGGTTTCAGCAGAGTGAAAAAGAAGAGAAATTTGAAGGCCTGGTGTGTAAGGGACTTGGCTATGGCATTTCACAGGCTCTGACTTGAGCATCTATTCCAGAATCACTGGAGGAAAATCGGACCCACATTGCTGCAATGAGACACAATGGTACCTCAGTGAGATTCAATCACATAATGATGGCCACTAAAGGAAAGGTCAGGTATCAATGGAGCCAAGGGGCGTCACTTCTCAAGGTAATGTGGTTTGGTGGTCTGCCATATTTGTCACCACCTTTTGTGGTACTTCTCTCTTCCTCTGATTTCCATCGTCATAGACCAAAAACTTAATCTACCAACCCATGCCTCCATACTTCTTTGGAGCCAGTAATACTATATCCAAAATCTTTTGGAGCTATAAGCCAAATTAAGCATCTCCTTTAAATTGTGTGTGTTTTCCTTTCCTTCTTTTCCATCTTGTTTTGAAATTCTGTATCATCTTTACTGTCTTTTTCTGTCACTTTAAAATGAAAATTTAAAGCACCTGCAAGCAGGAGCAGGGACCAGGGGTTCAGTCTCCTGGCCTGCTGGGCCAGCCACAACCCCAGGGCAGGCTGAGACAGCAATTGAGACTGGGCATGGTGGCGCGTGCCTGTAATCCCCACTCTTGGGATGCTGCACAACAGACAGATCACTATGAGTCTGATCTAGTAATGAGACCCTGAACACCCTTTATTTATTTATAAATAAATATATGAAAATTTTAAAAATGTGTGCTTGCCCATTATTACCTCCTAATGAGAAAAAGCTAACTAACATGTATACATACACAAAATTGCAAAATCTTGTTATTTTCCTGTGGAATGAGACAAAGGAAGAATAATTCTAACTTACTTTTCCCTTCATTTACAGGTGGTTTAGTTAATTAAAATAATATTTTGTAGGATTATCATCTCATATTATTATGTACTTGGAAAGAAATTGTTGCCCTATGTATAAAAGTATTGGCATCTGTTTGCTATGTATAATTGATGCTTAATGAAATTCCATTGAATTAGGAAGAGAGTGTTACTGAATACAAAGCATCTCTGTTCACAACCAAAAATTACCTTTGGAGAGCTTGTTCCCATGAAGGTGAAACACAGGAATTCATTCCTTTCGTTTTTGTAGATTTGTAAGGTAGATATATAATTCTTACCGAAAAAGAAGTATCATGGATGAGAACTTTAGTCATGAAATTGCCCTTTGCACCAGAAATTACTTTTATATTAAAGTAAAATTGAAAAACCACATTGTGAGAACAAATAAAATTTAGGGGACTAAAAAAGAGTAATGAAATAAAAACTGCAGATACTATAATCATACAGTACTTGCCAAAATTTTATTTTCCTAAGTGTCTAATTATATTTTCCTCAGTTAAACTGGTCTTATTTGTGTTTTGCCTACACACATGAAAATACAATTACATTTTTCTAAACTATGTAAAAAATGGAAAGTAAAATCTCACTCTCTGAGATATTTTTCTATGGGTTAAAGAAATAATATGTTTACTTCTTATATGTGATTTTAATACAGCTGCAAACTAATAATATCAATAATTAATACCATCTACATTCAAACATTATGTTTCTCAAGTGGGCCTTGGATCTCAAGCCACAAATTGCTGTTGTTTTATTTTAAGAGTTCCTGAATCCCTAAAACTTTGATCTCTAGGTGAAATCTACAATGCTGCACGTCCTGTGAGAGTTTCTCCAAGCCATTCTCATGCGTGCTAGACAAGAATCCCATCAGTGACCTCTACACACAAAAAAAACTTTAGATCATTCATTACAAGGTGTCGACTTTATATGTGAAGCCATCAGCTCTTATTCTGCCATAGGTACGATTTTATATTTACGATATTGAGTATAGTCTTCTCTATAATAATCTGGGTCATTTTTTATTGTTTCCCTGCCAAAATCTATATAAAATTCAAATAATATACTTTACATAAGGCCCTTTGATCTTCCATGTTTGGTTTAGGTGGTAAAAATTTACACTGACACTCTATTATACCATGTGGAATATGTACTGTGCAGTGTTAAAAGCCCTTTCTTTATCTACTGTGCATGAGAACCATTTAGCACCCTCTTTATGGTGAGGGCAATGTGTAATTCATTTCCATTCACCCTTACACAGGGCAAATGTTGTGATGCCATCAGACATTGTAAGCGTGAAGTGCATGGCCTATATTGATTTAGGAGTGCTGCCAAAACTAGAATAGCCATATATTTATTTTAATATATTATTGCATGTGTAGAGTCCCTTTATTTTGCCAAGGTCACTTGATCTTTCTAACATCTTATGACTCAACCCTGACAGATATTTATGATCTTCATTTATAAAGATGAAAAATGGGCTAATTTAGTCAATATTTTGCTTCAGATAATGTAATGAAGAAATGAAATAATCAATATTTGAGCCCAAATTTTTAATTTCAGAATAACAATGTATTCTCTAATACTCTAATTCTTTTTTTTTTTTCCCCCCTGTATTTTAAGGAAGGGTCTAGAGTGTGTACAAGGTCTTACTACCAGATCAGAGTCTTAGTGATCCACCTGTTTACAGCCTCCTAGGAGCCAGGATTATAGGCTCGAGTCACAATGCTCAGTCTCAATTGCCCTCCCAGCGTGCCCTGGGGGCAGAGGCGGCATGCCAGGCAGGGGATGGAAACCCAGGCCCCTGAGCCTGCTTACAGGACTTTTAATCTGCTGAGCTATTTGTCCAGCCAAATACTCTTATTCTGTTCTCCAGTTTTTTCTTGAAAACTGAGCAAGTAATTTTTATCACTAAAGAAAAATTCACATACTTTTGCTTCCACTGCGCATGTTACCTTTGAGTGCTTTTCAAGTCTATGTTGAAATTTTATACATAGTATAGAAGTAACTCTGTAATATGTTTATTTTAGGTATTTGTGTGATATTGTAAAATAAAAGTCACAGTTTATGACATTTTGCTTCATGAATGATCAAGCAACTTATATTTGATTAACCCACAGAAAAGTAATAAATTCTCATAAAAGTACAAAATACAATTTACTTGAAAGCATAAAAGGACAAAAACAATACTATACACTGAAGATACATTGGGTAAAATTTACACACATAGGATTTTTGTTTTTGGTACCTGGAATTGAAACACGTATAATTTTTGTCAAAAGATACAACTCAGAATGAGGTTGCAGGGGCAAGCAGAGCATTGCTATCTTACTAATGTGAAGAGTTCAGTAATAATATTTTTTTGTCTTTTTGAGACAGGGCCTTACTATACAGTTCAAGCTGGTCTTGAGTTCAGTTAGTAGCCCTAGATGGTCCCAAACTCACAATTTTCCTGCTGCCTCAGCCTCCTGAATATTGGCATTACAGGAATGTGCCACCATGCCTAGCTATGAATTTTGAGGTAAAAAGTAGAGCAAAAAAGTAAAAACTGTAATTTCACAGAGGGTGACCCATATAAAGTTTGCTTATCTACTTCTTAGGTCTCTTTTTAAGTTGCTATTGTCCTCTGTCCTATGTTCCTCAGTAAAAGAATGGAAACACTTATGTAATGATAGCTACTGAGGGCTGGCCAAATAGTTCAGTGGGTTAAAGCATCTGCAAGCAGGCACTAGGGCTCAGGGGTTTGATCCCTGGGCCTGCTCTGCAGGCCCCACCCCTAGCGCACATTGAGAGGACAATTGAGACTGGGTGTGGTGGCACACACCTGTAATCCTAGCACTTGGGAGTCTATAACAGGTGGATTGCTGTGAGTCTGATTCAGTAATGAGACCTTGAACAACCTGTAAACACTTCCCTAAAATACAGGAGGAAAAAAAAATTCACAGCTTTTGGGGAAGAAAAACTAAATGTTCATTTATTACTTTTGCCAACTTCAGGGGACAGAGAATGTGAGTATTGCTAAACTAATATACTGCTAAAATAAAAACATGTAAAAGAACATAATAGATTCAATCTAGTGAATTACAAACAGTGTAATTAAAATTAAAAATGACATGACATAGCAAAACAAGAAAATGTGTCACATTAAAAACAATAAAGTTATGTGACAGAATATAATAGGAAGAGACAAAGGGATTATAATTAACACTAAAGTGACCAAGAGATTATAAGTGGAAGACAAAATATTTAAGACAGTTACGTTAATGTATTATAATCTTATTTTAGAAGCAGAAAATGTAAAAGTACTAGATTCATCTTAATATAAAATGTCATAGTCATTTTAGGCCTACCAATTTCCTAATGTACATTAAATATATACAATTCTTAAAAATACATTGTGACCAGATGAATTTAAATCTATTTTAAAAATGTAGTATTAAAGAGACTATCAAGTGCCAATGAGATAGCTCAGTCTAAAGCTCCTGTAAGTGGCTTATGATATTTAGGAGTAATAATATTCCATATATTTAAAACTGGATTGATTCATGATCAATTTTATAAATTATAGGATCTCAGACAGAGAAATCAATCCTTATCAACAATTATTAGTTTATAAGTTTTATTATATCAATGTAATTATTTTTCATTTTATATGTACCTGTCCACATGTGCAGCTTTTGTAAGCATTGAATCGAACTTTGTGTATAGCTTCAGGGAGAACAATTCCCCAGCATTTAATAGGCTTTTGTCTTTTTTCAGAGAGATGTAAATTAAAGCAATACTGTCATTACCTCTCATTCAAAAAAGAATGTCTACCACCAATAAATCAACCTACGATACACAATGGTGTGGGTATGGGGAGAAAGGAACACCTTTCTACTCTCTGTCAGTCTAAAAATGATAAAACAAGTTTTGAAATCAATATGATCATCCTTAAAAGACTAAAAGAAGTTTTATTTGGCTCAGATGTTCCTTTTCTATAAAAGAGTTAGAGACATTGTGCCACAGGGGCACACGCTTTTTCATGCTCATGGCAGCGTGATCCATAATAGCTAACCCTCGAAACAGTCCATGTCTATCAACACACTAATGGATAAAACTGTGGCATCACATATAATGAAGTACTACTCTCTCATAGAAAAGGATAAGCTTGAGTCATTCATAGGACAGTAGATGAACCTTTAAGCCATAATTCTTTCTGAAGTAATGAGATACTATTGTAAATGCCATATGGTTCATCTTCCATGAGCAACTGTGTCTGTCTCTGTCTCTGTATCTTTCTCTTTTTCTTTGCCTCTTCCTGTCTCTTTCTATATCTCTCTCTTTTCTTCTCTCTCTATATATAGCATATATGTAACAGGAAATCATAGAAAATAGATAAAATGTATAATTTAGTGTGAATGATGTATTTAAGTGTACTTTATCTTAGTATAATTTTCATGTATAGTCCTTTGGACTATTAGTCTGGTATTCAATTTGTATATATGATGAACTTTGTAAGACCTTATAAAATATATAGATGAAGCTGATTTTGAAAAACTTAAAAAGGGGCTGAAAAGCATTGGGGGAAATAATTGAATTGAAATGTGTTATGTACATGTATCTATCTCCTAAACTGAATGCAATCATTGTGCACTTCAAGTACTACTAATAAAAGCAAAAAATAAACAAACTAACTAACTACATATGGCTCTACTTTAAAATGATTAATTTTTAAAGTTATGTACATCCACAGCTCCAGTAATTTCTAATAAAAATTACTTTTATACACAATAGATCTATTAGGAGATTAGTTTTACTGCTAAAATGAGTAATGATGCTTTTATCTTTCTAAACAATAATTGAAGGCAAGCATTCAAATATTTCAATTGAATTAAAGTTGATTTATATTTTCCTTTTACAGACTTTGATTTTTCATAACTTTTGTTTTATGCATTAAGTTTTCTCTGTGTGATATCATTATTCTCATTGCCAGTTAAAATGGAATTTATTTCTAATCTGATAACTAATGCCACCTTTAATCCATGCCAAATTCCTACGTAAGAATCATTTTACTTTAAAATCCTCCTTCTGTCCCATCCATTTTCACTTTTCTTTTTATAAACAAGCCAGGGATCCAATGTTTATAATTGCACTAAAATAGAAATTATCTTGGTAAATCATAGAAGAATGTGCCTTGTACTTTTTAAAAAGACAGCCTTCTGTAATACAAGAGATTCTGTCTTCAAAACACATTTTCCAATTGAACTGCTAAATTGCATTCATAATAATTGAATTGGATTTCCAAGATAATTTGTAATTATTAGTAGATCATTTTTCTTTATTAACCTTCCTACATCAACATATTGCATATATTGCTTTGTTCTGTGAATTATTTTGTTACTGAAATAAAATTTTATTATATTTACTATGTCTTTTTATATCTTAAGGTTTTATGGTTTTTAGTATAACTGATATTTTGCAGTTTAACATTTTTTTAAAGCAGTGGGATTTTTATTTGTCTTTGTTTTTTGAATGGCATGGATGTGTATATTACATATTTTGCAGTTTCTTTTTGGTTTGTTTTGTTTTGTTTTGCAGTTTAGGAAAGGGTCTACAGGGTGTTCAGAGTCTCACTACTAGATTGTACTCCTAGTGATCCACCTATTTACAGCATCTCAAAAGCTAGGATTACAGGCACAAACGACCTTGCCCAGTCTCAATTACTATCTCAGTGTGCCTCAGGAGCTGGGCTGGTACACCAAGGGGGTGGGACTGGCGGTGCAGTTTCAAACTTGAAAGTGTACACTTCTTCTAAGATAATTCATTTATAGAATTTATAGGAGATATTAACTCTTTAATTAGTTCAAAATATTAGATATCAAATCAATGGCATGTTAAATTTGGAGGTCTTCTGGACCCTATCTTCATCATTTTTATAAGAAGAAATTACTGTCTCCTTGATATAACTCTTTGACTATATTCAAAATTATCCTGATGTGATCATCTGACCCATGCAAGTTTGTTTCTTTGGCTTTGTCTCCTACAAACTTAAAGCTATTCCACCTACCTAAGATGAGAATTGCTGGTGTCTATTAAAGGTCTTTAGGTAGAACTCTAGAGAGTGTCTCTCTCTGACTGCCAATTTGCAACTATGACCCTTTTCAGTCTGAAGAAGCCAGAGCAGTCATCACCCATGATTCCCTCAAGGCAGTTTGTATTACTTTTCCAGAGAAGGGAATGTTGTAGGCAGCTGAATTAGATAGAAATATTGTAGACAAACAGACAGGGCAAGGCCTTCAAGGAGACAATATTGAAGACAAGGTGACTTTGCAACTTGGAAGAGACAGACACTCCTGTATGGGCCAGACCTCAGGACAGAAGAGTAAACAAATACAGCACATACTTCCCTAGGGATGGGCTTCAGGGATTGATAATTTTAATGGGAAGCAATCACCTTAAAGAACCCAAATGAGTCACTAAGAAAATCCCCAACAGGAAGAGACACTGTCCTATATTCATGCCTGATTGCTGTGTAACTCACTTCCTCATTTTGTCCTGGATTTAATCAATTTTACCTGAGCAGTGGTATTTATAATGTCATTGATTGATCATAGTTTTGTCCCATCTCCTGCCCACCTAAGTGAATTCCCATGCTCTCTACCACCTTAAACTCTCATCACGGCATGGTTTTACTGTATAAAAGTCTCTGGAATAGACAGCTTCTTTCTCCCAAGAAATATATTCTGCTCTTAAAAAAAATTATTTGAAATTTTATATGGGTGTCTGTTAAGTGTTTCAACACTGTTTTTTCCTTTCAGATTTACTGTACATTTGACAGTGATAGTTGAGTTATTTCCCCACTGAGTCTATGAGCAAATATTTTAAGACAGAGCTCTCAGAATTGTAATAGTCTGTGCTGTTATGAAATTGAAGTATGAAAATCAAACATATAGTGCTTCTTTAGGACAAAAACAGAAGTTAAATAAATATTGATCATTCATTTTTTATTTCGATTATTTTGTTCCTAATTAGGCTAGTTTTCTAGCTAGTTTCTTTTTCAGCAGTGTATTCCACTAATATGATAACTTTACAGGAAACAGAGGTATTTGAATCAGAGGTGTGACACTTCATTCTAAAACAAAAACTGAATGTAGGATTCTCATTAAAATAAAACAAAACTGGAGACCAGGGAGAAGGCTCAGTGGAACAAGTGCTTCCCTGGCAAGCACACGGGTCTGAGTTCGATCCCTGGTTCTGCCAAAAAAAAAAAAAAAAAAAAAAAAAAAAACCTAAAAAAAAATAAAATAAAACAAACTTAGAGAATATTAGGTTGTTGTGGCTCATGTGAATCATGCACACGGAACTAAGTGACTACAGCTAGCATGTTAAAATTACTTGGCCTCAAGTGTGTGTGAACTAAAGCTCATGACACCTATAAATTGTCTGAAAATTTAAAAACTTGGGGACTATTAGTTTTTCAAATTTGATCAGGTGCACCTGAATTTATGTCTGTATTATAATAAAGAAAATACAACTCTTTATGTAGTCTATTATTAACTTCTCAGCATGGAAGTATTTTTTATTAACCTACAGGATTTCTTTTGAGTTTTACATTATTTTGCTTCACAGCTTGTTTTACTGTGAAGAAGTTTTGAGTTTGGTGTAAACACATTGGACTATCATTGTAGTTGGTGGCTAAAGTTTTTGAGTAATATCCAAGATTCCTTGTTCATTCAAACATAAAAAAAAAAATCCTTCTATTCCTACATTTATTCCATAGTTTAAGTCATACATTTAATTCTTTATACATTTAATTCTTTATATATTCTGAGCTAAGTTTTTGTATAGTGAGACATAGGTCTCTAATTTATTGCTCATAATAACGTTTTGTTTTCCTTCATTAGTTCTAGAAGAGAAGCTATCCTTCTTCAGTGTATTAACTTAATACCTTGTCAAAGTTCAGTTGGATGTAGACATGTGTTATTCAGTACAAAATTATAAATAATCCAGATTTAGGAAGGGGAACAAACAGATAAAGACAATGATGGGCATGATTTTACACCCCACTCCTTTCCTAATCTTCATAGACCACTGGCCAAACTGAGCTCCATGGGAGAAGCAGCTCTATTATTCTGTGAAACATGCCATGAACTCATATTGCCATGGGCTCTACTAGAATCATATGGTGTGATTGACGATGGTGATCATGTCAAGCAGTTGTTATGAATTTTAACATTTTTGTAAAATTAGGATCATATAATAAAAAATAAGAATGAGTTTGCAAATGTGAACTAATAAACAACTATCAAAGAAGACATACAAATTGGCAAATGGTATACAAAAATGTTCATTATCAACAATTATTAGAGAAATGAAAATTGAAATTGTGATTAAACACAATATTCACTGAAAGCTATCTTGTTTGATTGGAAATTTTAAAAAATGAGTAGATGACAATTGCTAATGAGGATGTGGATATAAATGGAAAACCTACCTACTGTTCATGTGCAATGTAAACTAATACATATATTAATTAGTGCAGAAGCAAAGTTCTTAAAATTTTAGAAATACACTAATAGTACTACTGAGTAAACCCATTGATTAATACAAACACTCTGAATAAAATGGAATAAGTGGTATTTCAATGCTGTGGAGGACCACCTGAGTAGATCTCCTTGAAACAAGAGTGATTGTCTCCATTTTGGCTGAGCCTGACCCTATTTCCTTGTATTGATACGCACAGAGCTGGCTAACACTTCTCTTTATCATTTCAATTGGCTTTAAGCAAGGTGCTGGTGGTAATTTTTGAAGATGGATGCATGTTTCCATAATAACTTACACCTGCTTCTCTCCAATATGAGCCAGGTCAAGACAGGATGAAGAGCCAGTGCTCCGTGCTCTTGGCTGGGATCAAGCCTTGAGATAGAGGCTATGACTTCCTAGGGCTTGAAAGATTACATTTCAGAGCTGAAGCACCAGTCCCTCAAAACATTAGATACTATCTCAATAGCATAATGCAAATTACTCTCTCTGCATATGACAGAGGTAAATGCAGACCACACACCTAGCCCAGTTGACAGTAACCACATACTTCCCACAATTTTCTTCCTTAAGTCATACCTCCTTCTCTGCTGACTAAAACTGGGGTAGGCCCTGGGTCAGTCTCTTTGTTCTGAAAAACCATCTTCGTGGCTGGATTTAGGCTCCCCAATATATATATACATATAATTATATATTTATATATTATATATTATATGTAATATTAGTGTCTTTTTTCCACTAAATTAATCTAATTAGAATTAGATTAATTCTAATCTGTAGTGGCAGATTAGAATTAACTTGGTTCAACTCCAATAAGGTATTTTTGGGATTATAGATTATAAGTATAGACTTCTTGGGCCAAGACGAAAACTAGACAGAGACACCCACAATTGTCACAGCTGTACTTCCATGATCATGGTACTTTGGTATAAAGTGAAATCAACTTATGTACCTATTAATAGATGAATTTATAAAAATCATAATTTTCTAAGTGCAGAGGTGCAGATGTATTGTGTTCTTCAGCTCATTTAATTCCAATTTCATACCCCCAAAGTGCCATTAACCTTTTGGCCTCCTCCCTTGCAGCAAGAATACTCCTTGATCAATATGAATTCTGTATCAGTTTCTACTTTCTTAATGATTTCATATGCTCTTCTTAAGTAGGTTTTTTTTTAATCTTTTCAATAGTACAGGAGTGAACGTATAGCATGAAATAATTTCCATATAAATAAGTTGAATAAAAAGTATGAAGAAACGAACAATTCTGCTCACCTTCATTTTGAAATGAGGCAGGTTTCAAAGAGATGAGTCTACATGCAGGAAGATTCACAGCCAGGGATTCAATCCCAGGACTGCCATGCTGGCTCTACCCCTGGGGCACAATGAAATGGCAATTAAAACTGGGCATGGTGGTGTGCACCTATAATCCCAGCTCTTGGGAGGCTCTACACAGTCAGATCACTATGAGTCTGATCCAGTAGTGAAACCCTGAATGCGCTAAAATACAAAACAAGGATGGGCCTGTCCCATATGATGTGTTGTAAAATACTGTCAAAGAGACAAATGTGAATAGCTATCTTTTTTCTTATAAAATTTCATAAAATTATAGGAACATACACATAATGATTATAAAAACTCCACAGAGCATACAATCCTCCTTCTTCATAACATACAATGATGCTTCAAAACTTTAATGTATCTAGATATTTTTGTTGGACAAAATTTAACTTTGCTAAGAAAAAACTGAACATATAGGATAAATAATAATACTTTAATTATCGTGTGCATAAACAGATCTGGGAAGCATAAATTTAAATTAATTTTAATGAAAGTAGAACTTATTGAAGCACTGAAAAGACCCAGAAGATAATTTTTTTCTGTTAATCTTCTTATGAAAGAATAAAATTAATATTTACATTTTTTAAAGTATATATCATTGTGGTGACTTAGAAGAATGCCTTTATCACATTACGAGAGTGCTCTTAAGTGATCATGTTGGACTAAACATGACGATGTTTTCAAAACCAATTTACAGAAGAATTATACCTAACGATAAGTGTCACAAAAATCAAGTGATTGATTATCAACCATTTAATCATCTCATACATATCTGAGGCCACTAAATGATTCGTCACCTGAGTAGTGCTGAGCATTTGGCTTCAGATTTGCTTAATCACCTCATTTAAACTGGTAGGCCATTTTGAATATGGAAAATCAAATAGCTTTATTCGCATGCATGCTTGTCTTTTCCAGGTTGTTTCATTAGTTGATTGAGACACCTGACTTTATTTCTCCTTTCATCTAACAAGTCAACCTGAATTTTTTCAAATATCAACTACATGATGACAAAGTTAGAGAAGACAACCCCCAAATAGAAGCTTTGTTGAACCATTTTCTTGCTTCTATTGTAATATATTGTCTCACTGCCAAAGAATTTTACATGACTACTAATGCTTACACAGGTTGAAACATACGTGAAAACTCACAGAGAGAAATAATTAGTAATCAGTCATAATAATCCTCTGATTTTAATGTATTTAGATTTTCTTATGTAGAAAACAGGTGTACTGTACTCTTATCCCAGGTACCCAGAATATTTCATGCAAATATATTCTTAGAATTAAAATTTTGTCTTTTGAATAACTTTAAACTGTAGTCTTAAATGCCATTGTAAGAATAAAGTTGTCCATACTCTTTCCCACATATGCATCCAATATTTCAATACCTGCTAATATATAAGACATAAGTAGAAGTCTTCCAAGTTATACTATGTTACACTTTTGCCCGCAGTCACCATATACTAAAATGGACCACCGCATTTTCAACTTGTCATGTGATATCCTCATGATTTTCATCTTCTATTATCAAATTGTACACCATTTTTCTAACTTCACTTAACAGTCTTAACATTAGTTTCTCCAGCCATCCCTAGATCTCTATTCTAAGACCAATGTCACATTGAATTACTCCCTTCAACTATCCATCACTATATACAAACTACCATTAAAATGTCATTGTCTTGAGATAATAATTACAGAAGTGGATCCTGACTTCGTAGATTAGTAGAGAAGTCCTTCTTAACTTGGACTATTAAGGCACCCAGACATGAGTCCCCTCCCACCCCGCACCATTTCTGACTTTTCTGGATGCACGAATCACAACTGTGCTGCAAAGGTTTAACCTTGACTGCCTGCAACCTGATGCTTACGCATAGCTGGTATAACCATTGTGGAGGTCAGTGTGGAGACTCCTCAGAAGAGTAGGACTAGAAATCCCATTCAAGCCGGCTATCCCCCTACTGGGAATTTCCCCAAAGGAATTGAAAACATTGTATCACTATAGTGATATATGTGTATCACTATTTTTATAGCAGCACAATGTGTGATAGCAAAATCTTGGAAAAAACCAAGATGTCGATCACATGAGGAATGGTTGAAAAAGATGTGGTAGTTCTATATAATGGAGTATTACTCAGCTATTAAGAATGATTAGTCCTGGTAAGGAAGAACCAACATCGTGAAGATGGCCATACTCCGAAAATTGCTGTACAGATTTAATGCAATCCCTATCAAACTGCCACCAACATACCTCCCAGATATAGAGAAATCAATCCAAAAATTTATTTGGAACCACAAACGACCTAGAATAGCAAAGACAATCTTGGCCAATAAAGACAAGGCAGGAGGCATCACAATTCCTGATTTGAAATTATACTACAAAGCCACTGTGATAAAATCAACATGGTATTGGCAACAAAATAGACCTGAGGATCAGTGGAATAGATTAGAAGACACAGAAGCATCTACGAAAACACTCAGCCATCTTATCTTCGACAAAGGGGATACACAAGCTCACTGGAAGAAAGATAACCTCTTTAACAAATGGTGCTGGAAAACATGGCTTTCCACATGTCAAAAACTAAATCTTGACCCAACTCTATCACCATGGACTAAATTAAAGTGAAAATGGATGAAAGACCTAAACATTAAAACAGAAACACTCAATCTCCTGGAAGAGAAAGCAGAAGGAACTCTTGAAGACATAAGGTTAGGTAAAGAGTTCATGAACAAACATATATTCACACAGGAAGCACTTGAAAGAATCAACAACTGAGATCAACTCTTCTTATGGAGCTTCCGCATGTCCAAAGAAATTGTCAACAGATGAAAAGACAACCCACAAATTTTGAAAAATCCTAACTAATAAGCAATCAGACAGAGGACTACTGTCTAGAATATATAAAGAACTAAGATATAACAGGGCCCTCAAATTTAAAGACCCAATTCAGAAATGGGCATCTGAGATGAATACACACTTCTCAGAGGACGAAATTAAAGAAGCAAATAAATACATGAAAAAATGCTCCACATCCCTAGCCATTCGTGAAATGCAAATAAAAGCAACACTGAGATACCATCTCACTCCAGAAAGAATGGCTATCATGAGGAAATCAACCAACAACAAATGTTGGAGAGGTTGTGGGGAAAAGGGAACACTTCTCCACTGCTGGTAGGAATGTAGACTGGTACGACCATTGTGGAGGTCAGTGTGGAGACTCCTCAAAAGAGTAGCACTAGAAATCCCATTCAAGCCGGCTATCCCCCTACTGGGAATTTTCCCAAAGGATCTGGATACATTGTATCATAGAGATATATGTGGACCTATGTTTATAGCAGCACAATGTGTGATTGTACAATCTTGGAAACAACCAAGATGTCCATCACATGAGGAATGGTTGAAAAAGATGTGGTATTTCTATATAGTGGAGTATTACTCAGCTATTAAGAATGATAAGTTTGAAGCATTTATACTGAAGTGGATGCCACTTGAACATATACTCATAAGTGAAATAAACCAGACATACTTGTGTAAATATTGTATAGTCTCCCTAGTATAACAAGCGAAAAGCAGAAATACAAAAGGAAACATACAACAACTAAAATCAATTGAGTCAGAAAGGCAAAGTGAATGGCATATGCTGCAGGACACTAATCAGTTTTTCTTCTGGATGGTTAACAACCTAAGTTCACAAATTAGAGTTGGAGAAATAGAAGAGCCACAAGGCCAGCCAACATTTTGGCCTTAGCCTTTCAAGGTCACGAAGACTCAGGATATGAGAGAACCTGTACTGCAACATCATGAAACTCAGGTGAGCTCCAAATTTTCTGAACAAGGAGATTATGGAGGCACAGAGGAAAGAGATTGAAGATGTATAGTGTGCCTTGGGAGAGTCACATGAAGAGAAAACTTTCTCTCAAGCTCTCACAGAGAGCAAACTGGTCAAGCATTGGCAGTGACTCATCCCCATGGATGACACAGACAAAGGATCTACAGAATAAGGTACAGGACTACAAGATAAACCCTGAGGGGACTTCATTGACCACATAAGAAATATAAAGTTCATGTGTTGGTATATAAGTCTTGCTCTATCTAGGTCTTAACCATCCAGCAGAAAAGTATAAAAATGAAGTATACATTGTGGGGCCATAATATTAAACTGAGCTGTAAATGGCTATGGTCGACAACTTCTTTGAATAACTCACTATTGTTGTAGAATGTTGGACTGTGTTGGATTGTGGTGTTGAGTTGAAGCACCTAAGTTAGTTGAATGACAATGTAGTGCCCATCTTTGACAGGTGTAGACAAAGGAAGGAGTATGGAAAGGAAGAATCATGATGTATGTGTATAGACAGTACAGTTGGGATAGGTAATGCTGTGCTTCTACATAATTCTATGAGACAGACAGTTTTGTCTCATCTTGCTTCAAGGAGTCTATACACTGTACCCAAAACACTCTGGTCCAATCAGGGACACTTGATGACTCCTCTTCCCCATTCCCTGCTCTATAATATCCCTGCCTCCCCAGCTATTGCTGCTGTTCAGGCCCACTGAGCACGCTGGCATGCTACCTGCCCTCAATAAACCACTCCTTTTGGGCCCGCTAACTTGAGTGTGGTCTTGTGTGGATTCAAACACTCCTTTCTCTGAGTTTTCCCTGTCATGGACAGCCTTACTTTATTGTCAGAAACCAAGGGTTGATTTGTGGTAGAAAAATGCAAAGGTCTGACAATCGCCAGTCTCTTAGAAAATTGTAAGCTAATGGGATGTGCCTACCATGTTGTTGAAAGGACAGTCTAGTCCTCCTCACCTGGTCCTTGAAAGACCAAGTACTACAAGGTAGGGTAATGCTCAAGGACTTATAAAGCTTCGTTTTTCTCATGTTTACTAATGTGCCATAAAGCAACGTAATTCAAATAATCATCACACATTTCAAAGCTGGAGAAGTAGACTCCATTTCTTGGTAAGAATCACCAGTTGAGGAATCCAAGTAACCCACCCATTACCCTGCATGGTGGGACCAGCAGCCGGCATGGAAATGCCAAGGACTCTGAACAGCTAGCTTGGGTAGAAGAATCCAGATATCCAACACAGCCAAAGTAAAGTACTCGGAACCTGGCAGCTGGCCTCAACAGAAGAATGTGGGGTGAATCCACTCTAGCAAAGGGAAACACTTTGCATACAAGCTCCTAATTTAAGATTTGTTGTGGCATGTAACTACAGACTTTGCTTTTATGGTTGAAATTACAAAGCAAATAGTTATCAAAGTTTGATAATTACTAATTTTTTTTTGTATTTAGGACAGACTGTACAGGCTCTTACTGTGTGATCCTCCTATGTAGAGCCTCCCAGTTGCTGGGATTATAGGCACACACCACCATGCCCAGTATAAATTGTTTTATATGTGAGCAATTGGAATATAATGTATTCAGCATGCCCAGGAGTGGAGTATGCCTCAGCATGCCCCAGGAATGGGGGTGTCATGGCAGGCCTGGGGATTGAACTCCCAGCCTTTGTGTCTGCCTAAGTAGGTACTTCAAGATAATTACTAAATGTTGCTTAATGTTATTTGTATTGTTAAATATGATACTTGTTAGTGTATCATATCTGTTTTAACCACCTGTTCTTGTTTAGGTAACAATATTGGGAAGAGCTGAGGTAATGCTATCACCAAAACCGTACAACTAAAAATAGAGGATAGTGCCAAGAGGAAAACAACATCCCATTCACAAATAATTGAGAAGGCATGATCTCAGGACAAACATAAACCAAGAATCTCATACAGAGACAAGGTATCTTTGAAGAACAGACTTTTCTTAGTGTGGCTATTTACTATCTACTATCAAAAGTGATATAGCTGTCTACTATCAAAGTTTCACAAGGATTATCACATTAATCAAAATAGAGTGTTCTTTCTGAACTAGAAAAAGACAAGATGAGGGAGAAAAATGCAGACTCTGGAACCCAGCCTACCCAGAACATGACAGAAGAATAAAAAAAATTGGAAACAAAACACCTGAAATCTCTGAAGTCATTACGACTGAAGTAAAGAAAGAACTCCAGATGGTTACAGAGGAAATCAGACCAGGAATAATCTCTCAAGTAGGAAAAGAAATGACAAGTATAAAAAAAGAATTGATTAACATATCTAAAGAAGGCAGTGATCTAAAAAACAGGAACAGAAAAATGATGAAAACTTTGAATGAGCAGCATAGAATAGAAATAGCATGCATGAAACAGATTCAAAGAGCTATCCAGAAAATTTACAATTCCACTAAAAACTAGTGAAACCATTTGAATGAAATTGAATATATGCTTTGAAACTTTGAAGACACAGTTGCAGCTTGCAATCACAAAAGGAATGATCTCTTTAAAATATAAGGAACCAGTAATAATAACTCAACAGCTACAAATGCAGTGATGAACAACATAATATTGATAATGTCAATGAAGAAAAGGTTAATACATACTACATAAAGGCTATTTGCAGAAATAATAGCAGAAAACTTCCCTAATATGGGAAAAATAATCTGACATACAGGTAAGGCACATAGAATTCCAATTAGCATCAACCAAAGGAAATGAATACCCAGATATACAATAATCATGACCCCAGATAGCACAACAGAATTTTAAAAGCTATTAGACAAAAGAAACAGATGACATATGAAGACAAGCTCATCAGAAGCACAGCAGATTCCTCAATAAACGTCATCAAGCCAACAAAGCTTGGAGTCATGTATTTCAAGTCCTGAAAGAAAACAATATCCAATCCAGATTGATATTCCCTGAAAAACTATCTTTCAAAATTAATGGAGAATTAAAATATTTACATGATGAAAAACAACCAAACAAATTCATTACCACCAAATTAACCTTATCAACAATACTAAAAGGTATTCTAGATCCACAAGACAATTCCAAAGACAAACACAGAGAGAAATCTCAAAGCACGGTAAGCAATTAAAAATAGGGAAAAAGTAAGTAACCAACAGCAAGAAAACAACATGACAAACACAAGCCAGTACACATCAGTTATAACCATGTAACTGGCCTCAATTCACCAATTAAAAGAAACACACTGCCATGATGCACCAAGAAAAAAAAAAAATCCAACAATATGCTGTATGAAATAAAAATGTCTAACTCAAAAGGAAATTCATAGACTGAAAGTTAAAGGATGAAAAACAATACTCCATATGCCTGGAGCTCAGAAAAAGCAGGGTGAGATATTCTTTTCACAGGTAATGTGAACTTCAAACCTAGAATGATAAAATGACATAACGAAGATAACTATATTCTTATTAAGGGAAAAATTGAAGAGGAGGAGGTAACAATCATAAATATGTATGGACTAACTATGAAAGCACCCAACTATAGAAGACAAATTTTAAAGGACATGAAGAGTCAAATAACCAATAACACAACCTTAAATGGAAGTCCTTGACACCCCATTGTCTCAAAGAGATAGGCTAACTAGACAAAACATCACCAAAGAAATAACAGACTGAACCAAACTTGTGAACAAAGGAACTTAGTAGACATTCAAAATCTGTTACACTCAACATGAAAATGCACATTCTCATCTACACATAAATATTCTCTAGCAATAGTATATGCTTATGAAAATTAAAAATAAATTTAAATTATATGATGCAATTATCTGACCATAGAACAATGAAATTGTAAATTAATGACAAAATAAACTACAAAACTCCATAAAAACATGGAAAATAAGTAACACTCTCCTAAATAACCAATGAGTCACAGATATTTAAAAAGAAATAAAACTTTATCTACAATCAAACAATAATTCAAACACAACTCACCTGCTTTTGTAGGATACAAAGCTAGCAGTCCTCAGTGGAAAATATATAGTGATAAACACACACATTAGGAAAACACGAGAACAAATAATCATCCTAATGATGCAACTCAGCCTTGAGCAAAAGAACAGCAAGTCAAGAACAAAGCCCAAAGCAGGATGGAAATTACAAAAATCAGAGCAAAAATCAATGGAGTTGTATTAGTTGATATATTGCATCAATTTGGCTCAATCAGCTCCGTCAATTTCCAGCGCGGGGGTGTGGGGGACAGCCCTGCAGGTGGGCAGGCCCCAGGAATTGAGAAAGGCTTCCTGCTGCCCTGCTCCCATTCTGTTGAGAAACTCTGGTCTTCAGAGGAGCTTGACCTTCACAGCCAGGCCACTTTGGAGTAGCTTTGACCTTTACCCTGGAGTGCCAGTCTTCACAGTCAGCATGGAAGAGAGAGGCTTGAAAGATGCTGCAGCTGCTGCTCCTCTTCTGCTCTTCATTATGTTCTGCTGCCATAAACTGCTGTTACTTGCCTTGGAGCCAGAAAAATATTGACTGAAACCTCGGGTAACTGTGAGCTTAATAAACCTTTCCTTCCTTCATTTTGAGTGTATTTGTCCTAGCAATGGGTAAAAATTGTAACTAAGAAAGGAGGTGAAAAAGCCGGGCGTGGTGGCACAGGCCTATAATCCCAGCACTCGGGATGCTGAGGCAGGAGGATTGTTGTGAGTTCGAGACCAGCCTGAGCTACAAAATGGGCTTAAGGCCAGCCTGAACTGCATAGTGAGACCCTGCCTCAAAAAGACAAAAAAAAAAAAAAAAAAAAAAAAAAAAAAAAAAAAAAAAAAAAAAAAAAAAGAAAGAAAGGAGTCGAGAGAAAGAAAGTGATACAAAGAATTAATTAATCAAGAGTTGGTTCTTTAGAGATTGAATAAAATTGACAAACCACCGCTCATGTAGTGGTATCATGCAAGATTCCCCTAGCCTATCTCGTTAAAACAGGAAATAACTCAAATTCAAGCAACAAGGAATGAAAAAAGTGAACTTAGTAGAGACTGGAAATTTGGAATATCAACAATACCTGCTTTGAAAAATTCACTCACATAAAATGGAAAATACACTATAAATGGACAGATATCTAGCTATGTATGAATTACCAATATTTAATAAAAATATAATAACTTTGAATAAGTAAACATCAGTTAATGAAATGGAAAATGTAATTTAAAAAAAGTTTATCAACAAAGAAAAGCCCAGGTTCTGATTCAGAAAATTACAAAATTATAGAGAACGTTTTATTCCAATACTGCTCAAAGTCACCAATGAAATTGAAAAGGAAGAAATTCTTCCAAACTCATGTCTAGAGGCAAGTATCACGCTGACACCAAAACCAGAGAAAGATCCAACAAAAAAAGAAAACTACAAGACAATCTCTCTAGTGAACATAGATGGAGAAATCCTCATTAAAATAGTAGCAAATAGAGTGGAACAAATCAGAAAAAAAAGATTATACAACATGGCAAGGTGGGCTTTACCCAGGAGTGGGGGAATGGCTCATGATACACAAATTTACAAGTACAACATACCATGTCAGTAGCCCGAAAAGCAAAAACAATATTATCATATTAATAGACCCAGATAATGCTCTTGAAAACCTCCAAGTCACATTCAAGATTAAAAGTCTACAGAAAATTGGAATAGATGATGTTTACCTCAATCTGTTAAAATCATCTATGACAAACCAACAGCCAACATCATTCTAAATGGACAAAAACTGAAACCTTCACACTAAAATCAGTTGCAAGACAAGGATGTCCACAATCACCACTCCTATTCAACATAGTTCTGGAAACATTAGCCAGAACATTTGATAGAAATAAAGTTATAAGAATTGGAAAAGAAGAAAAATTACCATATTTGCAGGTGACATGATACTTTACATGGAAAATCCAAAAGAACTCCATTAAGACACACCTAAAATTGACAAACAGTTCAATAGCATAGCAGGATACATAGTCAACAACTAAAGATCAATAGAATGTCTCTAAACAAGCAACAAATTCACTAAGAGAAATTAGGGAAAACATACCCTTCCAAATAGCATATAGGAAAATGAAGAATTAATCTAGGAAAGAAAGTATATGTTATACACAATGAAAATTACAATATGCTGAAAAAAGAGCTCAAAGAGGATTTCAGAAAATGGAAAAACATTCCTTGTTTATGGATAAAAACGACTAAATTTATGAAAATGGCCACACTTCCAAAACTGTTATACAGATATAATTCAATTCTAATAAAAATAACACTAGCATATCTAATGTATCCTCTAGATCTAGAGAAAACATACTGAAAGTTCAGCTTTTTATCAATAAACATCTAACATAGCAAAATAAAACCTTGGCAACAAAGGCAAGGCAGGAAATACCACAACACATGACTTGAAATTATATTTCAAAGCTACTCTTACAAAATAAGCATGGCACTGGCCAAAGAACAGACCTGAGAATAAATGAAGCAGATTAGAAGATACAAACACAGCTGCAACCACACTCAGCCTCCTTTTCTTTAATAAACTGCCAAACAATTTTACTGAAAGAACACCTCTTTAACAAATAGTGCTGGAAAATCTGACTTTCCACATGTTGACAGATAAAACTAAATCCATGTCTATCACCATACTGTAAACTGATGTCAAAATGGATCAAAGACCTAAACATTAAAGCAGAAGCACTATATCTAACGGAAAAAAATATTTAAATTTCTTGAAGACATAGGCATAGGCAGAGAGTTCATGAATAAAACGAAGCTGTATGGGAAATACTTGAAATCATGAACAACTGGTATCTCATGTTATTGAAAAGTTTTTGCATATCAAAATCAATCACAAAAAGTAAAAATAAAATCCATAAATTGAGAAAAATATTTTAACCAGACAAAGGATTTGTATCTAAAATATATAAAGAATTAAAAAAATCAGAAAGCCAAAATTCAGTTATTCAATACAAAAATGGATATCTGAGGTGAATATGTATTTCCCTGAGGAAGAAGTACAAATTGCAAATAACTTATGATTGTCAATGTCACTGGTCATTCAAGAAAGTCAAATGAAAGAAAGAATGGTAAAACAAAGAAATATTTTTAGATTTCATTTTATTTTATTAAACAACAAATAGCAATGAGACAGTTTCAAATCAAATTAGCAGGACAGATTCAATAATAATACATTGAATATTGTTTTCTTAGTAGTTTCTTGTCATACAAGGAGCATACATGATATTCTTCTTACAAATACTATTAGAGCAGAAGCCTCTAATGAATTAAATTAAGAGAATGTAGCTGTATACTTATATTTTTAAAAAGATGAATTATAATATATTTTAAATGGTTAATACTTTTACATTGTTATCCTCCTAGTGGTTGTCCACAATATATCCTGTCCAAACATTATTAGTGCAAATCTTTCTTCTTATAGAACTATGCAGAATTACTGCATATTTATCCTAACTGTACTGTTTATACAAACACAGAATGGGTCTTCCTTTGTATCACCTTTTTTTTTTTTTTTTTTTGTTTAATCCTGGCAAAGATGGGGATTCCATTGTCATTCAATTATTATAAGCACCTGAACTCAACGAAACAATCAAACACAGTCCAAGAGTCCATGATGATAATGGGTTACCTGAAGAAGTTGTTTACTAGAGCCATTTACAGCTCAACATATTATTAAGGCCTTATAGTACATATCTCATTTTTATACTTTTCTGCTGGATGGTTAAGACCGAGATAATGTAAGACCTATATAACAAAAAATGTAACTCTGATGAGTACAGTCAAGTCCTCTCAGTGCTTATCCTGTAATATTGCACCTCATTCTGTAGATCGTTTGTCAGTGTCACCCATGTGAATGAGTCACAGCTATTGCTTGACCAGTTTGCTCTCTGTGAGAGTCTGAGAGAAAGTTTTCTCTCCATGGGACTCTCCACAGGCACACTATAGATCATAGATCACATTTCTCTGTGGCTCCATAATCTCTTTGATCAGAAAATTTGGGGCACAACTGAGTTTCATGGTGTTACAGTACAGATCCGCTTATGTCCTGAGGTTTCACTGACCTTGAAAGGCTAGGGCTAAAATGTTGGCTAAACTTGTATCCCTTCCATTTCTCCAATTTTGGATCTGTGAACTTAGGTTGGCAACCATCCAGAAAAGAAGTTGATTAGTACCCTGCAACATATGCAGTTCAGTTTACCCTAACTATCTGACTAAATTATTTTTATCTGTTGTTATTCATTTCTATTTGTATTTCTTCTTTTGATTTCTTATACTAGGGAACTATATGATATTTGCACATGTGTGCTTGGTTTATTTCACTAATGAGTACAAGATCAAGTGGCATCCACTTCAATATATATGCCTCAAGTTTATCATTCTTTATAGCTGAGTAATATTCTATTGTATAGAAATACCACATCTTTTTCAACCATTCCTCATGTGATGGGCATCTTGGTTGTTTCCATGACTTTGCTATCACAAATTGTGCTGCTATAAACATAGCTACACATATATCACTATAGTATGATGCTTTCAGTTCCCTTAGAAATATTCCCAGAAGGGAGATAGCCAGCTTGAATGGGATTTCAAGTCCTACTTTTGTGAGGAGTCTCTGTACTGATGTACATAATGGTTGTACCAGTCTACATTCCCACCAGCATTGGAGAAGTGTTCTATTTTTCCCACATCCTCTCCAACATTTGTTTAACTTCTTTATGATAGCCATTATTTCTGGAGTGAGATGGTATCTCAGTGTTATTTTAACTTGCTTTTCACAGATTGCTAGCGATGTGTAGCATTTTTTCATATATTTATTCTCTTCTTTCATTTTTTCCTCTGAGAAGTGTGTATTCTTCTCAGATGTCTATTTCTGACCTGGGTCTACAAATTTGAGTGCCCTAATTTATCTTAGTTCTTCATAAATTCTAGGGATCATATGTTTGTCTGAGTGGTTATTAAGATTTTTTCAAAATTTTTGGGTTGTCTTTTCCCTTTGTTGATAACTTCTTTGACGTGCAAAAACTTCTCAGAGTTGTTCCCAATTTTTAATTCTTTCTACTGTTTCTCGTGCGAATACATGTTTGTTCATGGACTCTTTGCCTACCTCTGTGTTTTCAAGTGTTCCTCCTACTTTCTCTTCCAGGAGATTGAGTGTTTCTGTTTTAATGTTTAGATGTTTAATCTATTTTGACTTTAGGTTACTGCATGGTGACAGACCTGGGTCCAGTTTCAGTTTTTGGCATATAAAAAGCCAGTTTCTCCAGCAGCATTTGTCCAAAAAGCATGTTTGGCCCCTTTGTCGAAGATCAGGTGGCTGAGTTTGTTCATAGAGGACTCTGCATCTTCTAATTTATTGCACTGATCCTCATGTCTATTTAGTTCCTAATACCATGGTGATTTTATCACAGAACCTTTTTACTATAAGTTCAAGTGAGGAATTGTGATGCCTCCTGCCTTGTCTTTCTTGACCAGGATTATCTTTGCTATTCTCTGTCTATCATGGCTCAAAAATTTTTTAGGAATTATTATCTATGTCTAGGAGGTATGTTGGAGGCAGTTTGTTAGGGATAGTGTTAAATCTTCACAACAATTTTGGGAGTATGGCCATCTTCAAGGTACTGTTTCTTCCAATCCAGGAGGGGTGAATATCTTTCCATTTTCTGAAGAACTCTATGATCTCGTTTCTTACATTGTTGTAATTTTCCGTGAAAATATCTTTGAGTTCCTTGGTTATGTGAATTCCAAGGTATTTCATTTTCCACGGTGCTATTGTAAAAGGTATTGTTTCTATAGTTTCCCTTTCAGTGTGTTTGTTATCTGTGTAGAGGAATGCTACTGACTTTTGAGTATTGATTTTGTTTCCTCCCATGTTAATGAAATTATGTGTCAATTCTTGCAGCCTCTTGGTGGAATTTTCTGGGTCGTCCAAATATCATGTCATCTGCAAATAATGATAATTTAATTTCTACTCTATCTATTATTATTCTTTTTCTTCTCCCTCTTATATAATGGCTATAGCTAATGATTCCAAAACTATGTTGAATAGAAGGGGTGATAGAGGACATCCTTGCTTTTACCAGATCTAAGAATGAAAGATTTCATTTTTCCCATTCAGAATTATATTAGTCATTGGGTTGTCATAGATAGCTTTTATCAAGTTAAGGTATAATCCATCTAGTCCAATTTTCTGTAGGACTTTAAACATGAATGAGTGTTGGAGTTTGTCAAAAGCTCTGTCTTCATCAATTGAGATGATCATGTGGATTTAGATTTGAGTCTATTAATATAGTGCATTTCATTTATAGATTTTTGAATATTGAACCATCTTTGCATCTCTGCGATGATTCCTACCTGGTTATGCTGTATGATGTCCTTGATGATTTGCTGTATTCTACTTATTAGGATTTTATTCAGGATTTTTTGCATCTATGTTCATGAGGGAGAATTACCTGTAGTTCTCTTTTTTTGGTTGTGTCTTTGCCTGGCTTTGGAATCAGTAAAATGTTTCTTCCAGAAATCATTTTAAGATAGACTGCTTCCTTTTCAACTTCACTGAAGAGTTCGAGGAGTGTAGGGATTATATCTTGTATAAATTTCTTGTAGAATTCAGTTGTGAATCTATCATGACCTAGACTTTTCTTTGTTGGCAGGTTTTTTATTACATTTCATATTTCGTTGGCAATTATTGGCTTATTGAGAGTTGTTACATCTTCTTGATTCAGTTTGGTAATTTGTACCTTTTGAGGAATCTGTCCATACCTTCTGTGTCTTCTATTCTGTGCGTGTAAAGATTCTTGAAGTAGGTATTGATAATCTTCTGAATTTCCACTGAGTGTGTGGTGATTTCACCCTTTTGGTTCTTTATTGCTTTTTTTTGAATTTTTCTTTCCTCTTTTTGATGAGTTCTGCTAAGGCCTTATCAATTTTGTTTAGTGTTTCAAAGAACCAGCTTTTAGATTTATAGATTCTTTGAACTTTTTCTTCATCTCAGTTGAATTAATTTCTGCTCTAATCTTTATGATTTCTTTCTGTCTTTGGGCTCTGCATTTTGTTTGGTCTTCCTTTTCTAAATGTCAGAGGTGCAACATTAAGATGTTTATTTCTTCACATTCTGTTTTCCTAATGTGTGAGTTAACTGCTATAACTTTCCCTTTTTGAACTGCTTTAATCACATCCCATAAATTCCAGTAAGTTGAGGTTGAATTTTCATTGAATTGTAGATATTCTCGAATTTCTTGTTTAATTTCATCCATGACCCATGGATTGCTGAGTAGGATGTTGCTTAATCTCCATGTATTTAGGCAGTTTGTGTGTGTGTGTGTGTGTGTGTGTGTTGTTGTTTTGTTTTTATTTTGTCATTCATTTACAGTTTCTTTGCACTGTGGTCAGATAATGTGCATGGGATAATTTCTGTTTTCTTACATATACTTAAGTATGACCTCTGGAATAGTATGTGGTCTATTTTAGAAAATAACCCATGTGCAGCTGAAGAAAATGTGTATTCAGCTGTGGTTCGGTGAGGGACTCTTTATATGTCCACCAAGTACATTTGTTCCATGCTCTGATTCAGTTCTGCTACTTCATTGCTAATTTTTTTTCAGTTGACCTCTTTTTGAGATAAGGGGGTGTTGAGGTCTCCTGCTAAGATTGTGGTCTTGGATATTAGATTTTTCATGTCCATTAAGATTTGTCTTATATATTTGGGTGCTCATGTGTTTGGTGCATAGATATTTATGAGTATTACTGCTTAGTCTTGAAATTTTTCCCTAACCAATAGATAATGACCTTCTTTAATTCACTTGTTCCTTCTTGGTTTGAAGTAGAGTGTGTCTGAGAACAGAATTGTTCCCCCTGCTTTTTTCTGAGGTGCTAGGTCATTTAGTATTGTTTTCCATCCTTTGACTTTGAGTCCATGAATGTCTGTTTGAGTAAAGGGTGTTTCTTGTATATAGCATATTGTAGGATTTTGTTTCCTAATCCACTGTACCATTCTATTTTTCTTCATTGGTGAATTGAGTCCATTTACATTGATGATTATAATTGAAACATGTTGACTTATGATTGTCATATTTATCTGCTGTTGTTTGCTCCGTTTAAGCTGTGTTTATTTGTTTGAGGTGTTTAGTGAGTTCCTTCCTTTCTCATTAGTGGAGTTCTGGTCATTGTGGTGTCTCTCTAGAACATCTTTCAGTAGCCTGTGTAAGGATGGCTTTGTCATTATGATATTCTTTAGTTGTTCCTTTTTTGTGGAAGTATTTCACTTCTCCACCAATCTTGACAGATAGTTCTGCAGAGTACAATAGTCTGGGTTGGAATTTGTTTTTGTACAGGACTTGAAGAACTCTCCTCCATTCTCTCCTTGCCTTCATGGTTTGTGTACAGAAGTTGGCTGTAATTCTGATAGGTTTTCCTTTGAATGTGATCTATTTGTTTTTTCGAGCAGCTTTCAGTATATTATTCTTGTGTTGGATTTCTGAGATCTTGACTATTATATGTCTCGTTTTGTTTTTAGTTGGGGTACAGTTATTTGGCATTTGTGTGCTTTGGTTACCTGAATGTTGGATTGTTTCCTCATATTTGTTAAGTTTTCTGTGATTACTTCTGCCCATATTCTTTTTATATCATTTGTATTGACTCCTTCATTCTCTTTGATGCCAATTAATCTCACATTGTTCATCTTAGCATCATCTTGCAGGTAATGGATTATTTTTCCTGCATCCTTGTTGTTTTGAAGAGACCTTTCCCACCTTTTCACTAGGTGCACTAGCATCTTCCATGTCTGATGCTGTCTGCTTTAACTCAAAGAGTTTTGTAGACTCATGATTGAAATTTTATGTCCTTCTACATCTCTTTCAGTCTGCTTCTTGTGATCTGCTTCTTTTCTGTATTACTCATCCCAGGAATCAGTCATATGTCTGATCTCTTCTATTTTTTTTTTTTTTTATCAATGTCTTCTTTACAGGTAGCTATTAATTCTTTTACTGCAGAGATTTTTCCATATTGGCTTTCCTCTATACATTTCTGGAATTGATTCTCTAGTTCAGATGCTATGATTTCAAAGGTTTCTCTTTTTATTTCAGAAATTATTTCTGCACTGAGTTCCTCTTTAGCTTTCTGCTCTTGTTTCTTTACTTGCATCACTCTTATTTCATGCATTTTAGCTGGAATAGTGTTCTCTGCACTTGTTCTGGGTGGGCATTGGGTTTCCTCCATATGGTTTTTCATTTGATTCTTTATTTCAGATGCTATGTATTCAAAAATTTCTTTTTTTATTTCAGGTATTAGTTCTGGTCTGAGTTCCTCTAAACCTTTCTGCTTTTGTTTCTTTTCTCCTGACTCTTTTAATTCATTCATTTCAGCTAAGGTAGCATCCTCTGCACTTATTATTGGTGGGCTCAAGGCCGGAGATTGCCTTTTGCTCCTTGTCTTTGTCATTTTATACATCACTGACTTCTGACCTTTGTCATAGAGCTTTGGTGCATTTACAACCTTAACTCACAATGAGATTCAGGTACCATTTTCTTAAGTTTGAGTTTATCCAGTTATGCCTGCCCTAGATCTAACTGTTGTGTTCAGTTCCTTTTTCCTGCAACCTTTCTGGTACTTCTTTGAGTCTGTTGTTCCCCTCTGTTGTGTTCCTGGTCCAAGGAGCACTGGGAAGCGCAGAAGCCCTCTCACACACTCACCGAATTGGACTCTCATGGATAGGGTTCCAGGAGAGTTGAAAAAATTCTCCTTTATTCTTTGGGCTCTGAGGTAGCAGCTCCCCAGAGCTGCAGGACAGGCTGGTTTGGGGTGTGTAAAGCTGATCATTTGCTCCCTTGGTGGTCTTGGTGGTGGGGATTCTGCATGGTGTGGTATGCGGGGAGAAGCCAAGGGCTTTCCCACACACTCTCTGAACCTGGCTCATGTGGATAGAGTCCCAGGAGAGTAGCAAAATTCTCGCTCACTCTGCGGGCTCCGGGGAGTTGCAGGGCAGGCCAGTCTGGGGTGTCTCGGGCCAATTGCTAGCTCGCTCCAAGAAAGAAAATTTTAAAGAGAATGCAACATATTATTAAAACAGAAAATTACAAATGGTACAGAATTTCCCAAAATAAAACAATATGAATTTTACAGTATTTGTTGTAGTTGACAGTGTTGTCTTCAAATTAGTTGTTCGTATTACCAGGTATATGCATGGTAACTTGGAAGAAGAAAAAAAAAATGTAGGAAATAAAGAATAGCAAATGGTCACATAATTGACAACAGGAGACAAAAAATTAAACATTAACTTCTGCTTTCAATATATCAGAAGAAACCCACAATACAGTTGTCCAAACCACCCTGCTTACATACATTATTACCTGGTAGTAAATGTTGGAGAGCCTTTGGGGAAAAAGAAATGCTTATCCAGTGTTCGTAGTCTATAGCCTGGTACAAAATCTATGGAAATCAGTGCGAAGTTTCCTCAAAATACAAGGATTGGAAGTCCTATTCAAGTCAGCTGTTCCCTTTTTGAGTATTTTTCCAGAATTAAAAGCAGCACTGGAAAAGGGTTCCTCTTTTCCTATAGCCTCTCCAACATTTGTTGTTGGTTGATTTCTTTGTTAGCCATTCTTTCTGGGGTGAGATGCTATCTCAATGTTGTTTCAATTTGCATTGCACAGATAACTAGTGATGTGGAGCATTTTTTCATATACTCATTCGCTTCTTTAATACCATCCTCTGAGAAGTATGTGTTCATCTTAGATGCCCATTTCTAGACTGGGTCTTTAAATTTTGGGGCTCTAATGTGTATTACTTCTTTATAAATTCTAGAGAGCAGGCCACTATTTGAATACCTATTTGTCAAGATTTTTTTGAAATTTGTCTGTTGCCTTTTCTTTTTCTTGGTAATTTCTTTTGACATGCCAAAACTTCTCAATAAGAGGAGGTCCCAGTTCTTAATTATTTCAAGTGTTATTCATTTTTGAATAACATGTGAATTCATTTTTGTTCATGAAGTTTCTGCATACCCCTATATCTTTAAGACTTCCTCTGACTTGCCATCTAAAAGATCTAGTGTTTCTGTTACAATGTTTAGATCTTTAATCCATTTTTACTTTAGCATGGTGCATGGCGATGGACCTAGGTCAAATTTTAGTTTTCTCCATGTAGAGAACCAGTTGTTCCAGCACCATTTGTTAAAGAGGCTATCTTTCTTCCAGTGAGTATGTTTCGCCCCTTTGTCACAGATAAGGTGGCTGAGTTTGTTTGTAGAGGCTTCAGAGTCTTCTAATCTATTCCACTGATCCTCAGGTTGATTTCGTTGCCAGTGCAATGCTGATTTTATCACATTAGCCTTGTAGTATATTTTCAAGTCAGGGATTGTAATTCCCCCTGGCTTGTCTTTGTTGCCTTGGATTGTCTTTGCGATTCTAGGTCTTTTCTGGTTCCAAATAAATTTTAAAAATGATTTCTCTATGTCTGTGCAATATGTTGGTAGTAGTTTGATAGGGATTGCATTGAATCTGTACAGCAATTGTGGGAATATGTCAATCTTCACAACATTGGTTCTTCCTATCCCAGAGCAAGGAATATCTATTTTCGGAAATCCTCTACTATCTCTCTTTTCAGAGTACTGTAATTTTCCTTGAAAAAACTCTTTGAGTTCTTTAGTAGATTAATTCCAAAGTATTTCCTTTTCCTCTTTGCTAATGTAAAAGGTATCGATTTGTCTAATTTCCCTCTCAGTGTGTTTGTGATCTGTGTAGAGGAATGATATTGTCTTGTGAGTATTGATATTGTATACTGCTATGCTACTGAATTTGTTTATTAATTCTAGTCGCTTCTTGGTGGAATGTTTTGGATCTCCTAAGTAAAGTATCATGTCATTTGCAAATAATGATTATTTGATTTCTTCTTTACCTATTCTTATTCCTTTTATTTCTCCCTCTTGTCTAATGACTATAGCTAATGATTCTAAAACTATATTCAATAGGAGGGGTGATAGAGGACATCCTTTTCTTGTACCAGAATAAGAATAAAGGATTTCCATTTTTCCCCATTTAGAATTATGTTAGCTGTTAGGTTGTCATAGATGGCTTTTTTCAGATTGAAGTAGAGGCCTTCTATTCCAAATGTCTTTGGACTTTGTAAATGAATGTTCCACTTTTTCAAAAGTTGCTTCTGCATCAATTGAGATTGCTATGTGTTTTTTAGTTTTCCCTATATTGATACAGTGTATTACATTTATAGATTTCCAAGTATATATATATATATATATATATATATATATATATATATTTTTTTTTTTTTTTTTTTTTTTTTTTTTTTTTTTTTTTTTTTTTTTTTTTTTTTTTTTTTTTTTTTTTTTTTTTTGCAGAACCAGGGATTGAACTCAGGCTCTTGCACTTGCTAGGGAAGCACTTACTCCACTGAGCCATCTCCCTGGCCCCTGATTTCCAAGTATTGAATCATCCTTTCATCCTTAGAATGAATCCTACGCGATCATGATGTACAATCTTCTTGATGATTTACTGTATTCTGTTTGCTAGGATTTTATTGAGGATTTTTGCATGTATTTGCATATATATTCATCAAGGAGATTGTCCTGTAGGTGTTTTTTTTTTTTTTTTTTTTTTTTAGTTTCGTCATTCCCTGGCTTTGGAAACAGTATAATACTTGCCTCCAGGAATGATTTTGGAAGGACTGCTTCCTTTTCAATTTCATTGAAGAGTTCGAGGAGTAGAAGGTATATATCTTTCATAAATTTCTTGTAAAATTCAGCTGTGAATCCATCAGGACCTAGACTTTTATTTGTCGATAGGTTTTTTTATTACATCTCATATTTCATTGGCTGTTATTGGTCTACTGAGTTTGATTATATATTGTTGACTCAGTTTTGGTAATTTATACCTTTCTAGGAATCTGTCAGTTTCATCTGTGTGTTCTATTCTTTGAGAGTAAAGATTCTCAAAGTAGCTCTTGATGATCTTCTGCATTTCCAATTGGGGCTGTGGTGATTACACACTTTTCATTCCTTATTGCATGTATTTGAGGGGTTTTTTTTTTTCTGTCCTGTTGCTTATTGATTTTATTTAATCTTTCACAGAACCAGCTTTTTGATTCATTAATTCTTTGAACTGTTTTCTTCATCTAACTTGAGTTCATTTGTCCTCTAATTTTTATGCTTTTTTCTCTTCTTTGGGCTCTGTGTTTGGTTTGCTCTTTCTTTTCTAGTTGTTGGAGGTGTACCATTAAGGTGTTTATTTCTTTAATTCTGTTTTCCAAATGTGTGAGTTCACAGGTATAAATTTCCCTCTGAGAACTGCTTTCGTTACATCCCATAAATTCCGATTATTTGTGGTTGAATTTTCATTGAATTGTAGATATTGTTGAATTTCTTCTGTGACCCATTGATTGCTGAGTAGGGTGTTGTTTAATTTCCATGTGTTTAGGCGGTTTTTCTGATTTCTTTTGTCATTTATTTCCTGTTTCATTGCACTGTGGTCAGTTAATATGCATGAGATAATTTCTGTTACCTTGCATATACTTCAGCATGACCTGTGGACCAGTATGTGGACTATTTTAGACAATGACACATGTGCAGCTGAAAAAAAAAATGTGTATTCAGCTGTGTTTGGGTGGAACACTGTATGTGTCCACTAAATCCATTTGTTTCAAGCTCTGGTTCAGTTCTGTTACTTCTTTGCTAATTTTTTGTCTGGTTAACCTATTTTGTTTGGATAAGGGTGTGCTAATGTCTCCTGTTAAGATTGTGGTCTTGGATATTAGATTTTTCATGTCCATTAAGATTTGTTTTATATAGTTGGGTGCACCAGTTTTTGGTGCATACATATTTATGAGTATACCTCTTCTTCTTGAATTTTTCCTCTAACCAGTACATGGTGGCCTTGTTTATTTCACTTGATTGTTCTTGATTTGAGACTGTCTGAGAACAGGATTGTTATCCTGCTTTTCTCTGAGGTACTGGGGCATGTAGTATTGTATTCCATTCTTTGACTTTCAGGCTATGAATTTTTTATGATTTATATGTGTTTCTTTTATACAGAAAATTGTTGGATTTTTTTCCTAATCCACTTTGCCACTTTATTTCTCTCAATTGGTATATTGAGTCCATGTACTTTGATGATTATAATTGAGATGTATTGACTTAAGCTTAACATGTTATTTATCTTCTGTTGCTTACTTCTCCTGTGTATAGTTGTTTGCCCTATTTAGTTGGTTGCTTCTGTTCTTCATGGAATTCTGATCACTTTGGTTCCTCTCTAGAACATCTTTCAATAGCTGTGTAGGGATGGTTTTGTCATCATGTAATTCTTTAGTTGCTCTTTGTGATGGAAGTATTTCACTTTTCCATCGAACTTGAAGGAGACTTTTGCAGAGTATATTATTGTGAATTGGAATTTGTTTTTATAGAGGACTTGAAGAACTCTGATCCATGCTCTTCTTGCTTTCATGGCTTGTGTAGAGAAGTCACCTGTAATTCTAATTGGGTTTCCTTTGAATGTGATCTGCTTGTTTTGTCTTGGAGCTTTCAATATATTATTCTTGTGCTGGATTTCTGGGATGTTGCCTATCATATGTCTTGATGTGTTTTTAACTAGGTTGAAGCTATTTGGCCTTCTCTATGCTTTGGGTACCTGAATGTCATATTTTTTCCTCATATTTGGGAAGTTTTCTGCAATTACTTCGGCCTATATTTTTTAATGTCATTTGTATTGACTCTTTTCTCACTGATACCTATCAGTTTCACATTGTTCATCTTTGTATTGTCTTGCAGGTGATGAATTATTATTTCATGCATCCTAGTTGTTTTTAAGAATTTTTGTTCTTACCTTTTCCCTAGCTGCACCAGTCTCTTGAAGATCTGAATCTCTCTTCACTTTCATTCAAATGATTTTGCAAGCTTTTGATTGAGATTTTACATTGCTCTGTATCTCTTTTACGCTGTTTCATGCCATCTGTTTATTTCCTGTATTACTTATCCCTGGAATTCATCATTTTTCTAATCTCTATTTTTGTATCAGTGTCTTCCTTAGAAGCAGTTATTAATTATTTTATTGTAGAATTTCTTTTCAGATTGGGTTTCCTCCATATGTTTCTGTTTTTGATTCTTTACTTCAGATGGTATGAATTTAGAGACTTTTTTATTTCAGAAGTCAATTCTGCTGTGAGTTTCTCTGTACCTTTCTGCTGTTGCTTGTTTACTCTGATGCTATTAATCCATACATTTCAGCTGAGCTCATGTCCTCTGCACTTCTTCTTGGCTAGCACTCAGTTTCCTCCATATGTTTCTGCATTTGATTCTTTAGTTCAGATGCTATTATTTAAGAGATTTCTTTTATTATTTCCAATTTGAGTTCCTCTATGATTTACTGTATTTGTTTCTTTATTTCAGACAATATTGATTCATTAATTTCAGCTGTGTAATACCCAATTTGTTCTGTGTTAGTGTCCTATGCACTTGTTATGTGTGGGCTTGGGGTCTGAGATTGCATTTTGCTCCTTCTGTTTTTCATTTTATATAGCATTGTCTTCTGAACTTTGCTGTAGAGCTTTGGTGTAGTTATAACCTTAACTCCTACTGAAATTCAGGTGTACATCTGGAAAGTTTGAATTTATCCAGTTATGTCTGACTTGGGTCTGGCTGCTGTGCTCAGCTCCTCTTTGCTGCAGCTCTTGGGAGAGAATCTGCTGTCCCCCTCTGGCAAGAACATCCTGGTCCTGGACTAGCTGGTTGGTTCTGTCCCCTACTTTTTCTGCAAAGATTACAGCTGCAGAGTTTCCCCTAGGCATGTATGCAAGGCCTGAGCTGCATCTGAAGGTGACAAGGGGGCTAGGGAATGGGGGAAGCTCTCCCACACACTCCCTGGGCCTGGGATAGGGCTGTATCTGGGGGTCCAGAGAACGTTTCAGAAGTTCTCACTTTGAGGGCATGGAAGGGTCAGTGGGGTGGTCGTGGGGCTCCCAAGGGCATGGTAAGGGTGTCTCCCTTACCCAGTGAGCCTAGGTTTGTACCAGAGAGGTCCCACTGGTACAGGGTAGCTGGAAGCTCCCCCACACCTGTCCTCTAAATTTTTACTGAAAGATTCTGAAATTCATGTCATATAATTTTCCCAAAGAATCTCTGTTGGATTTGAGTCCCCATTTACACATGAAAGCTATTGACTTGATACCTCATATTTATATTTCCATACATGATTATTTTGCTGTTCCTTTGACAAGTGAATTAATCGTAAAAGTGAATTTACTGTCTATAAACATTTGTTTCTTTCTGATGTTGAAACAAGTCAGTAGAAAACACACTAGCATTAGTTTTATTTCTCTAACATGTACAAGAAATCATTTTCCTGTCACAGGTGATAGACTCTTTTCTCTCCACAGGATATTTTGTTGCAAAAACAAGATGCACTGCTTATTGCTTCAATTTATTCAGAACTTTAGTCAAATAGTTACTTCATATCAGATTTTGCTCCACCTGAGATGCACTTAGCACACCCTACCATCAAAGTGAATCTTATTTGATTTTATATGTTTATTACTTAAATGAGTCACAGAATTTTAAACATTTTATAACTTTTAATAGCAGAATACCAAGATACTTTTTAACATTAAAAAATCTATTTGTTCATGACTAAAATATAACAGTTTTCATGAAGAATAAGAAGTCACAATTTTCATTCTCCAGCAGTATACAAAAACTGATTTCTAAAAGTTTATCATAATAAGACAGAAGATTGAATTATCAAGTCAGGGAAGCATAAACTATACATCTACTGATTAATGACAGTATTTTATTCAATAAATAAGTTTTTTATGAGACCTAGGCACTCATATGCACCTCCCTTTTGAAGCTCCTTTTTATAAGATTTGAAATGTGTTAGACTTTGAATGAATTAAGTGTACGTTTTGCTTCCTCACGGGATAAGTCATTTTGGTTGGATAACATCATTAACTTACATTTCCTTTACTGGTAAGCACACATGATTGATGTATTTTTTTCATCAATAAATAATCTAGCCCCATACATCTCCAAATTTCAGGTTAGAATACAATATACAAACCTGTAAGATTTGATATGTTTTCTGCCAATAAGTCTCCACATAATACGATAGGTCCAAACTGTATGTTTATGATACGCTCTACTCTGTGCCATATTTAGCATATCATTTGTGTGGTGAGTTCCTTCCAAGAGCCCTTGGTAAGAGGAAATGAGCATAACACTGATTGTTAAATACATATACCAGAACTAAATAATTTTCTATGCTACAAAAAACACAACTAGAAAAATAAGGAATAATTCTGAAAATTCATTCATTAGCAACTTTTAATTCTATAGTAGTATTTCCACTTTTAGGTGAACTCTTAATACTTCTGACAATTTGCCTGCATGTAATAAGTGACCTGATTCATTGAAATCTTTATCTATTTAAGTTATCAACTATGTCACAGAGGATGATAAAAATGGAACCAAGTGTGGTTTTGTATTTTTATTTATACATTACACCCTAAAATCAGTGATGTGACATTTTTCTTTGCCATAATTTGTCACACACACATATCTCAAAATGATATTTCTGAAATAATATTAAAAGTCTTGTGATGGTCTTATAGCTCAGCAGATTGAGAACTTGTTTAGGCAAGCACAGGAACAGGGGATTGACATCTGGCACCACATGCCACACCAGCCCCACCCCTGGACACACTGAGCTGACCACCGAGACTGGGCATGGTGGTGCATATCTGTAATCCCAGCTTTGTGGAGGCTGAAAACAGGAGGATCCCTGCAAGTACAAGCTGCATAGTGAGACCCTGTACCAAATACATAAAGGAAAAAAAATCTTCATATTTAGCTGAAATGAAGACAACATTTAGTATGGTGTCACTTGTATGAAAGGTCTTTGGACCCTGAACTCTGTGGTATATTTTGCTACTGCACCATCTGTATGTTGGGGTTTGCTTTATTTTAGTGCTTTTGGTAACATACAAAAACAAAATCTAGTGAATGATGTATATTATTCTTAGAATAAATGATTATTTTGGTGACATTGTGCAGAATTTTGACATGTTCTACCTTACTGAACTACTCTATGCCTTTTATAAGCACAATGATATGGTCCACCATTCTTTCCACAAAGTATTTCCTTGGAATTATTCTTCCCATGTTACAAACAGAGCACTGCAATGTGAAATAGTTGACTGGAATAGCATTCTCTGGAAAAGTAAAAGCTATCATTAATAGTAAAAAATAAATATTGAAATCAAAACTGAGTTTTCATATAACTTTATTTTTCCATTTTTATTAAAATCTTTCAAATAAGATTAACCAAAATAGAAGCTTTTTTCTATACTTCTTGAATTCTTCCATTTATACAAATACAAGTTTTACTTGAATTACATGTGTTGCTTTTGTAAATGTTTCCTGTATTAAAAATGAGGCTGGACAGGGCAAGAAAGATAGCTCAGTGGATTAAGTAATTGCCTAGGAAAGCTCAGCAACCAGAATTTGATCCTTGGCACCAAGTGCTGCCCTGATCTTAACTTCGGTACACTGAGTCAGTGACCAAGTCTGGGCATGGTGGCACACACCTGTAATTCCAGTGTGGGGAATTACAGCGAGGGAGGCCAAGAACAGGAACATCACTAGAGTGCCAGCTGCATAGTGATACCATGTACAAAATTAAAACAAAATAAAAATGAGGCTGGACAATTTGATATACCCTTAATCAGTAAAACTTTCTTTTCGATTGACGTATATATTTTGTTTATTGAAGAGAAAATAATAAAGGAGAAAAAAGGAGAAGAATGAATACAACCTCTAAAGCAGTATAATTGTTTATTGTCTTTTACAATTGCTAGGTTGTCAATGTCATAGTATTGTAGTAATATTTATCGAAAAATCCAATGAAAATCCAATATAAAATACATCATATTAAGTATTAAAACATACTTAAAAATTAATTCTTATTTATTTATGTTTTTATTAGTTTTATTCGGGGCTGGGGAGATGGCTCAGTGGAATAAGTACTTCCCTGGCAAGCGCAAGGGCCTGAGTTCAATCCCGGGTTCTGCAGAAAAAAAGGAAGAGAAAATTGTGGATCTCATGTGAACCAAGACCCACCTTCTGTTTTTATTAGTTTTATTGAGAAACAAGTAGCAATGAGACAGTTTTAAAACTTATTATTATGGGGCTGGGGAGATGGCTCAGTGGGTTAAGTGCTTCCCTGGCAAGTACAAGGGTCTGAGTTCAATCCCCAGTTCCACCAAAATAAAAAAGAACGATTAGTAAGACAGTTTCAATAATTAATACATTGCATATTGTTGTCTTCATAGTGGTTATTCATAGTACAAGATGCATACATGATATCCTCCAATACTTAAATCTTCCTATTCTCTTAGAACAATAGCATTGGTATATTTGTGTCACCAAACCAAAGCAAAACACAACAAAATAAAACAGTCCTCAAAGCAAGGATTCTAGTGCAATTAATTTAATTAATTGAGAATCCTAATCACAGGTTCTGCAAAGGGAGAAAAGAAATGATAAAGTAAAAAAAAAAATAAGTGGAATATAGTCAGCAAAACATTACTGCCATAAGCAACACAGGATTAGTGTTTCTAGGATTATTTTTGAGCTTCTCTCTCTCATTTTTGAAGATAACCAGAGGTGGTGTTAACAATACCTTCAAATGCAAGTCACTCTTAAGATAAGATATATCTTTCGGAACTGGAATCAGGTACATAGGCAAAATGTTGTGGGAGGAAATAAGAGCTAATCATAGAAAATATCATATGATGATGTAGGAGCAGTTAAGTTTCTATGGAATTTGATGTAGATCTGATCAATTTTAAACCCTAATAGGTCTCATAGTGACCACTGTGAAATTAAGATCCTGTTTGGCATTTGTCTTGTACATTTATGTTCGCCAACCAACTACAGTACCAAGCAAGTTAATAAACAAAAGAACAACACCACTTATGATAAACTAGGACAGGGATAGCTAAATAAGAAAGCAGGCACTCCATGGTCCAGGTTTTCCATGTCGTTTTCCAGCAATCTTCATTCTGAGAGGTTATGTTATAGTCACTTCAGACTCACACAATACATGCTACATAAATTTGTGCCAGTCTATGAATCCGTTTAAGGCAATGTCAGACATATTGGTAATTGACTTTCCTCTTTTTTGTGCATCCCCAAGTATCTGGAGGTTTTTTCCTATCACTTAAATTAGTTGTTATTTTTATAGCTAAGAAAAAGTTGTGAAATGTGATCATTCTTTCCTAATATATGGGGCTTATTCTAATATTCATATTATAACATATGCATATATATAGGTATATATATAATATAAAATGTAATATACAATATAATATATACTATATATTTTATGCATATATATTATATGCATATACTATATATTATATAATACATGTTATACATATTCAAATTCTACAGTGACATTATATGATAATCTTATTTTTTAGAAGAATATGTAGAAAATTCCATTGGCTTTATTTTTTATATTTTATTAAACTTTTTAGTATATTTGTTAAAGTATCTTACTATGTAGCTCAGACCCAGTGATCCTCCTGTTTTCAGCCTCCCCAGTGCTAGTGCTGCAGGTGTGTGCCACCACACCGAGTCTCAGTGGCCAGCTCAGTGTACCTGAGGATCAAAACCTAGTCCCTGAGCTTGCTTTAATCCTCTGACCTATCTTACCAGCCTCCACTGGCTTTAAATACTGACCATCTTTCTTCACTGTCAGTTGAGATCTCAGGGATAAATGAACACTAATTTACTTTTTTACATTGTGGCCTTCACAATGATGACGATGAGTCCATTACATTAATACAAGCATGTTTATTATTGACTTTCATTGTCTATTTTAAAAGGATGTTGTTCTATGCATGGCCATGGGCAAGATTTTATGGGCATGGTTTAACCAAATGCTGTGATCCATCATTTTTTGTAGACATTACTTTCAAAAATAGTTTTGAGGGCAGCAGAGATATCTCAGTGGTCTATGCACCCACTATAAAAGTGTAATAACCCAGGTTTGATCTCCAATGTGCCACCTGCCATAGCCATGCTATGCCAGCCAGCAAAACAGGGCATTGTGGTGCACTTGAGTGCTGGGGAGGCTGAATCAGGAGGATAACTATGACCTGCATAGTGACACACTGTACCAAATATATAAAAAACTAAAAAAAGTTTGAATTAGCAAAAAACACTGAAAGTAGCCTAGAGAATCTTCATATATCATGCATATAATGTTATATTTCCCTGTGATAAACTTAAGTAATGAAAATATGTTGACCTTTCAATCATACTGGCAATTCAAATTGTTCAGTAGCTGAGAAACTAGGCATATCTGCACAATGGATGCTTTTTCTTTACCATATCCCCATTCAGGGGAAGGCAGAGTACAAAAGTATTTTAAGAGACTAGAAAATCCATTACAATGCTAAGTGCTCCAGAAGATATACAAATAGTCATACTTGTAAAAAAAAAAGCAAAGCTAAAAATTTAGTAAATCTAACCTTGTTATAAGCTAAAAGCAAACATTTCTCGGGGAACACTAAGAAATTATCAATGAACAAGGGTGATAATTTATTTTAAACAATGGATATTGAACACAGAATTTGGAATGTGTGGGTGCAGAGAGGCTAATGCAGCAATGGCCGGATGACTATTAGGCAAGCTCATGCCGTACTCGTGTGGGAATGCAGCAAAACCATATTTTATAGGTTGTCTTTTAGTTAAGTGTGACACAGCCCTACTTTCTCCCCAGTATATGCATGCATTCATTTTATGTATTATTTCTATGCTTATTCACACACCCTTCTCCAAATAATTCTCTTTATTCTCTCCACCCCGTCCATCCCATGCTGATCTAGATCTAGTTCTAGATCTAAGTATAGACATAGATATATTTGAATACTTGTGTTAAAAACAATAGTGACAAAATTATTGCCATGGAGTTGAGGTGTGAATCTATTAATATTTTGAATATACATAAAGAAATGAATTTATCCTTAGTTAGGCTAAAGATTTTTCCACTTACATTAGGTAAAATTCTTAAATCTGCCTAACATAGGTGATTTAATATTGTACTGGAGTGACATATAAAATCAGAAAATCAAAGCATTGGTTGGGATATCAGATTGTGATCATTGAAATTAAATGAGACAATGGAAACCCAGAGAACTTAATGGGAGAATATTCTCACTATAATTGCCACATTATCCACATTTTTCAGAATCTTGTCTTACAAGATAACAGACATCATATGATAACCAAAGAGACCCCCCATATCCTAGCCACTTTGTTCTTGACTTTCTCACCTGGAAATATTTCTCAACATTCAAAAGTAATAAACAGACAAATTCTATTTCCATCTCACCTAGGGACTTGTACTTCATTTCCAGTGCAATACACAAGGTTTGTTCTATATATTTTCAGGAAAGAAGATAGACATTTGTACCAGTTACTATGCTAAAGAGCACTGTATCTCATAATTTAGAGGTTTCTGTGTTATTCAACTATATCTTCGACACAGTTACATATGTGGAGAAACCCCTGGAAATGTAATAAAATATGCTCTGTGCATTAAAAATGAAAACTGTTTTGTGATTCAGGTATAAAGTTTGATGTCAATTTATGTGCATGTAAGTCATTTAATATATTCATGCTATACACAATTAAATTATTTGGTAAAACAGAAACATTTGATATTAAAAGAGGAGATTATTTATTTAAGAATAGCATTGAAAATCATGATATTAGAAACATGCATTAATTATTCCCGGGAGTTTAGGCCAATAAGATAAGCAATAGGAAGTGGTTAATAGTTAAACAATAGAAAATAGTTCTACTTCAAATTGAAAGGACAGAAAATCATGAGAAAATTTTCGATTCCTAAAAATATGAGAAAAGTCTATTGCTACTGGAAGTCAAAGAATAAAAATAATTATTTGTTTTTATATTAAAAAAGATGGAAAGAATGTCCAACATTTAAAGTCAAAGTTTAGAAAAACAATTTCTGGAGGCCCCAAACTGTAAACATATCAATGGGACTTCCAAATGCAGAGAAATAAAGTTACAGCTTCACTCACCACTAAACATAGAAGCCAAAGAATGTATTAAGAATTTAAACATAAGGCAATGCACTGTAAACCTGCTAGAAAACATGAAGTGGCAACTCCATGACATGGATCAGAGCAATGATAACTTTTTTTTATTATCTGAGGCTGAAAGCCAATCAATGAAAATAAAAATTAGACAAATGGAATTGAAACAAGTTAAAAAAAACTACATTCAACAAAGGAAGAAATACAGTGAATATAACACAGGCTAGGAGAAAATATTTTTATCTCATGCATTTGGTTAAAATATTGCATCCAAAATATAAGAAAACTCAGTTGAATTGAAAGAGAAAGAATGATAAACATGTAACCAATAGGTTTATAAGAATCATATTCAGTATCACCAGGAAAATGAAATTAAAACCACAATAAGATATTGCATATATATTAAAATGGACATTACAAAAATGTTAGTATTGTCAAATACATGAAAAAGGAAAATCTTTGTACATCATTGGTGGAAGTTTTAATTTGTATAAATATTGTAAAAAACTGTACTTTTCTCAACATATCTAAAATTCAGATTGTCGTATGGTTCAAAACTTTCACTTCTGTGTGTATATTCACTGGAAGCGAATAATGATATTGAAGGATTCTTATATTCTTGTACCATTTTTTTTTTTTTTTTTTTTGTCTTTTTGAGACAGGGTCTCGCTATGCAGTTCAGGCTGGCTTTAAGCTCACTTTGTAGCTCAGGCTGGTCTCGAACTCACAACAATCCTCCTGCCTCAGCCTCCCGAGTGCTGGGATTACAAGCATGCGCCACCACGCCAGGCTTTTTTTGGCAAAACTGTGTATTGAACTCAGGCGCTTGTGCTTGCCAGGGAAGTGCTTATTCTACTGAGCTGTCTCCTCACCCCACTTGCACAATTTATGTTATGCAAGATAAGGAGTTAGAATAAGTGCCAGTCAATAAGTAAATGGTTAAAGAAATGCAATATATAGCACAATGGATTACTACTTGCTTGAAAATCAGAATTTTCTATCACTCTGCCAACATGGATAAACCTAGAGATTACTCCGTTAAATAAAATAAAATAGAAAATGAAAAGAAACACCACTTAATCCAAAATAAGAGTAAATTCAGGAGGATGGCAGAGTCGGCCGCGCTGTCTCGGGCCGGTCTCTGGGAATTTTTGATATAATTCAGGTATAAAATATAAGATAAGTAAACAGCTACACTTAATTTACTGATAAGAGACATCTTCTATAATAATGTCTGTAAGCATATATCATGTATACACCTTGTACGATACCAAAACAGTATGAAAACAATTTGCAGTGTATTAATTTATCGAATCTGTCTTGTTAAGGTGTCTTATAACTGTCTGATTGATATTTGTACTTCAATAAAATAAGAAATAAAAAAATAAGAGTAAATTCATCTTAATTATAAGTTGAATCTTTAAAAGTTAAAATTATAAAGTAAAAAATTACAGAATGACTATGAAGTTTGAACTGGAAGAGGAGAATGGAAATATATAAATAAAAAATAAAAATTTCCAGTCTTATAGGATCAACAAATTTTATTCCAATAAAATAATTATGCGAGGTCATGAGCACAATATCGATCTTGACATTTGCACTAAATACAATATAGATATCTCCAAATACCACATTGGGCTAAGTATATGCAGGCAATGTCAATTAAAATGATTATTTAAAAATCTTTCCAGTTAATGTCATTTATCTTTATCACTGTCAGAAAAAAATGAACTTAAAGGTATAGATTTCCTCTCTTAACAATATCACCATCATTAGTAAAAGGAAGGAATCAAAGATTAAGATGAACCTGACATATGGCTCAGAAGTAACAATAGCCATAGGTGCCTGGAATTACTGAGAATGAATTGATCAGAAGCTTCTTACATTTTAATGGAATCATGCTGCTGAGGGAGCTCAAAAGAGAATTTAAATTTCTACAGCTGAAAGAACTTCTTAGCATCAATGGAATTCTTAATAAGAATAAAAATGTATTCCTCAAAAACTTACAACTCTTTTTCTATCATTTAAACTTTATGAATCCAGCAATAATTTGTATTGTTTATTTGTATTATACTGCATAATATAATCATTATCCCTTTGTTTATTTATAACAAGCTCTCTGTTGTTTTGATCAGTTCCATTAATTATTTTTAATTATGTAAACTTTGTGCTTTCTTTCCTTGCACTTTTCTGTGATGTTTAAATATCTAATGCATTTAATTAAGTGATATTTAATTTTCAATGGAATTGTAGTTTGGAACCACCAGGGCTTTGTGAGTATTTCTTTTCCTCTTAAACCCATGAATGATAAATGTTATTTTATGTTTTTTGACTATATGTCAACATAAAAAATAATTTTCCATTATAATGTTTAAATAAAATTTATAGATTATAATAATTCAAAGTATGTTTCATTTGATGTGTTCTTTTTTGAGAAAATGAGTTTAAGTATTTTATTCAACATATATATATATTACACTGAGAGACTGAAGGAAGCCTTACTATTACTAGATGAAGTAATGATGATAACACTTACCCAAACTGCATAATTATTCAACAATTTAAACTATTTGAGTGTGACTCACTGGCATCTGTCAAGTCTTCCCCATATATGTTGGAGTTTGTTTATTTGCTAGTGACATTTTTAAAGTGCTAGTGCAACTTCTAATTAACATTGTTTTGTGAAACAGAGGGACTGCAATAAATTTTGTACTTTATGTTTTATACCAAATATGCATTTTTATTAGAAGATACAAGCAAATATTATATTTTATATTAATATACTTGAAATAAAATTTTTGTACTTTAATGTTTTTAAACATATGAACAGTTCACGGTGCTTACTTTCATTTAACAATAGGTACATTCACTTAACATAGCTTAATTGCATTTATTACTCTCTCTCTGTCCTCTCCATCCCCCCTCTGTCTATAGATTTTTGGTTATTCATAGGCCTGGCAATTACATAAGCTGTTGACTTGAGACTTTTACAGCCCAGCATATTAATATGGCTTCACTTTTGTACATTGTTTTTATACCTTTCTGCTGGATGGTTAAGACCAAGATAAAGCAAGACCTATATAACAAGAAATGTAACTTCTGTATCTGACAAGGTCAGTCAAATCTCCTCAGGATTTATCCTGAAACCATGTAATACAGTTCATAGATCCTTTGTCAGTGTCAGCCATGGTCTACTCTTTGTAACTGTATCTGCAAATAGATCCTTCACAGATCTATTTAATTGTATGCTGTACTTTATATTATATTTTGCTTCTTAATTATACATTATATCTCACATATTAAAAAACTCAGGTAATATTTAAGCTCTGGCTTCAGAAAATGATTTTAAATGTGATGGTGATTCCTCCTTCATTACTTTTGTTGCTCAGGATTACTTCTGCTATTCTGTATCTCTGTTGGGACCTATGAATTTTAGGCTACCTTTTGTTTGCTGTGTTTGGTTCTAGTTCTCTAAGAAATGCTGTATTTTAATTATAATTATTGTATCAATAGTTAAATATTGATGTTATACTATACATCTAATATATATATATATATATATATATGCATATTCAAGTATAATACTTATAAGTACTGATATAATACAAATTTTTAACAATCTTCTGCTAATCCAACAAGATAACATATTTTTCTATTTTGTGATGTTTTCCTCATTCTGGTTTTTCAGAATTATGCAATTTTTATTACATAGATCTTACAATTTCTCACTGGGTTATGTAATAAATATTTAATCTTTTTTATGGTATCCTGAATGGTATTATCTTCTTATGTTTTTGGGAGATTTCATTATTGTTACACAAGAACACTGATTCTTGTGTTTTGATTTTATAATTCTGCTATATTTTTCAATTTACTTATAAATTCTAAGAATGCTTTGGTTTGTAATTTTTAGGTCGTCAATATAAATAATCTTGTCTTCTTCAAATAATCACAATGCAATGTCATTCTTTCCTATATGCATCCTTTTAATTTCTTTCTCATCACCACTTGTTCGGATTTTGCTTTTGTTGTTTTTTTATTGTTATTGGTTTTATCTTTGTTTTGACTTTTTTTTTAATAGCAGAGGTAATAGTGGACATCCTTTTTATTTTTTCCTTATTTTCCAGGGGAAATCTTTAATTTTTCCTCATCTAAAATCGTCTGTCATAGTGGCATTTATCAGAATGAAATAATGTTCTTTTTTCTGTATTTAGCAAAAGGCCTACAGGATGTTCAGGGTCTCTATTAGATCAGACTCATAGTGGTATGCCTGTTTACAACCTCCCAAGAAGAGAGATTACAGGTGCATGCCACCATGCTGTTTCTCAACTGCTGTTTCAATGTACCCCAGGGGTGGGGCCAGCATCACAGGCCAGGGTATTGAACCCATGGCCCCCACACATGCTTGCAGGTGCTTAATCTGCTGAGCTATTTGGCTAGCCCTTGCCTCAAATATTTGACAGTATTTTTGCATCCCTGGGATAAAGATTATTTGGTCATGATGTCTGACCCTTCTGTAAATTGATTCATTCTGTTTGCCAATGCCTTTTGAAGAGTTTGCATGGATTTTTATTATAGATATGGACATGTAGTACTTTTTTCTTAATTAGGTCTATTAACTTATCAGAGTAATGTTAATTTTCAGGAATAAATTTATCTTTCAGTTTGGTTAATTTGGAGGAAATTAGTACTACCTTCCCAGAAGTTTGTGGAGAATTCAATGTTGAAAACAATGGGTCCTCTGCTTTTCTCATTTGGTTCTTTTTATTGCTATGTCAGTTTCATTGCCTGTTATTGCATTGTTCAGTTTTTCTCTTTTTGGTCTTCTAGGTTCATTCTCAGCAATTAATATATTTGCACTAATCTGTACGTTTGTTCTGGATTATGTGAATATCTGGAAGTATAAATTTCACAGTAGCTATTAAAGATCTCTTTGATTTTGGCATTTCTTTTCTAATCTCATTCTTTCAATTCCAATTGCATTGATGTAGATGTTTTATTCCTTATTTGTTAAGTTTGACTAGAATTTTATCTATTTTATTTATGCAAAGAAGTAGCACATGATTTCATTGATTTCTTTCTACTAGGTTTTGGTGTGAGTTTTAAAGTCATCCTCTGAGTTTTCTGATTTACTTTCTTGGGCTAACATTAGGTTAAGGATGTTCTTGTTTTTCTATTACATTGAATAATATGCTGTCATTAAAGTATTTATTTACACTTGCTCCGTTTTCTTATATAAGTATTTACAGCAACAGACTTTATTCTCCTAATGATTTTCATTAGTCCTATGATTTGATATTTTGGACTAGAGCTATTGCCTATATCTGCAAATTGAATTATTTCTTTCTGAGCCATGAAATATTCCAGGGTATGTTGTCTAATATCCACATATTTGTAAAAATACTTTGGATTATTTTTCATTTGATTTCCAGTTTCAACATGCTATGATCTGATGTAATTTTATTAGTTATCTTTCTATCACCTGAACAGCCAATACACAAATTTAAAGGAAAAGAGGTATTATTGTCTCCGAGTTTGAGCAGATGTTCATGTCTGTCTGGCCTGACCACACAAAACAGCATGGTGTAGTGGCAAAGCAGAACAAAGGTGCTTAGTTCATGATTACTGGAAGAGAGTGGGGATAGTAAAGCTGAGCAGGACCACATGTAGTATTCAGGGTCACTCCATCATGACCAACCAAAATATGCCCAAAAGTATGTTTGCTTAGGTCCTGAGTCCTCAGTCATCTTGAATATTTAGGAGCAAAATGTTAGCTAGTCTTATAGCCCTTCTTTTCTTCCAACTTTTGGTCTATAAACTTAGGCGTTCAAACCTGTAGAAGAGAATCTTAATGTTATTATTACCCTATAACATAGACAGTTGAGCTTAACCTCACTGTCTGAATATCAAACATCTTAGACATTATATGGAACAGGTATTTTCCATCAAGTATTGATATGTTAAATGTTAAATCCCTATAGAATGTGAAGAAAAATATAAGAAGACTAATTAAAATAGGAATAAACGATTAAATATTTTTACGTAGAAATTTAGAAATCTGACCATATATAGCATTGTTGCAGGACAATCGTATGGCATTTTTTTCCTTGATTCTTGTTTTCATTTATTACACTTCTTTTAAACAAATATTTATATGAGAGACAGTATAGCCATAATTAAGATGACAAGAAGCAGTACATATTTAGAAGACTAGAATGACAAACATTACATGCATGGTCCCAGTATTACGCATGGCTATCTTCAGTGCAGTTGCTTACAACCTGTACTGTAACATACTGTAACTCAATGGTGTTTCAAATTTTCTGATCAAGGAGATTATAGGGCCACACAGGAAAGTGATCCAGGATGTGGAGTGTGTCTATGGAGAGTCAATGGAGAGAAAACATTCTCTCAGGCTTTCACAGAGAGCAAATTGGTTAAGCAATGGCAGTGACTCATCCACATGGCTGACACTGACAAAGGATCTACAAACTGCACTACAGGGTTTCAGGGTAAATCCTGAGGGGATTTGATTTAACTTGTCAGATACAAAAGTTACATTTCCTGTTACATAGGTCTTGCTTTATCTTGGTCTTAACCATCAAGCAGAAAAGTATAAAAATGAGGTATATTGAGTAAAGCCATATTAATATGCTGAACTGGAAAAGTCTCAAGTCAACAATATCTGACATGGCCAGTCCTACAGATAATACACTACTATAATGGACTATTGGACTATATTGGAATATTTTGCTGAATTCATGCAACTACAATATTTAAGTGGCAATATAATACCGATTTCTGACAAAACTAAGCAAAAAAGGGTGACATAAATGAAGGACCATTTTGTATCTCCACGTACAAAATAACATAGATATAAAGCTACTTTCTCTTAATTCAATGAGAAGAAAGATTTGTACTAATAGTGTTTGGATAGGATATCATTTCTGTGTTTTGTACTATGAATACTTACTACAAAGACAGCAATATGCAATATATTAATTATAGTAGCTATCCTACTGACCTGTTTTGAAACTGTTTCACTGCTATTTGTTTCTGAATAAAATTAATAAAAAGTATGTTTTCTTCATCTGCTAATTAGCTCCCAAGTCAACTAATTTGATGCAGCTAAACAATTGCCACAATGCTCATTTGCCTTTATTTTATTTTCTTAAACCTTTAAAAATCTATAGTGTATGTATTGTAGCTTGTGTAGGCCTTTCAGTCATGTGAAAAGTGGTTGCAATAATTTGAATTTTACTAGAAGCTATATTTATATTTATCATTTTTGGTAATTAAACAAACCATTATGTCTAATTAATTGTATCCATATCATCCAATATTGACATTATATGAGCACAATTATTTAATCCCCTTTTCTCTCTTACATATCTCAAAAGATTTAAGTGTATTTTCACTCTACACCATTTTGTCTTCCCTTTACTTTACCATGGTTGCTATGCTGACCTAAGATTTTAAGTGTAATCAGTTTATCCAATACCTTTTAGACAAAATGTGCAAAGTTTTCAGAGGCAATGAGGATTATATGTCTTTATAAGAGTGTAAAGATAAGGGTCATTTGTTACACACTAAGGTGAATGCGAAGTAAATAAAAGTGAATAAGTAAAGCCATTCTCAATTTTTGAGGCGTAGTAATATTCTGAGGCAAAGGTGTGATGAGAAGTTAATTTAAATCTGTTTATTATATATTAAAAATTATAAAATTAACCATTTACTCATTTGATATGCAAATATATGACCTATAAACTGTAGAGGTTGATAAAACATGTTTAAAATAATCACATAAATAATAGAATAATTTCAGACATTATTATTTATATGTTTGTTCTTTAGCATATACATCTAATTTTCTGAAATTTCCCTTTTCCTTTAGAATAAATGTTAACTAAATTATTCTTAAGCATTAGCTTATCTTCTATACTCATGTTTAATTAATACATTTTCTCCAATTTTTCATTTGAAAAATTATTTATAGGATGTGTGAAAGAAGGGAAAATCATATTTAGGTGTATATTCATAGTGGTTTGGGTAATTGTATTGCCTGTTTCTGCTTGTCCTTTACAGGAGAAGTTCATGCTCACAAAATGTTTTTACTTTGATTTTTTCCTCATTTGAATTTCTTGTTACTTCATTATTATTTTTAACTGTCTGATTGACATTTATATTTTAATAAAATAAAAACAAATGGGAAAAAAAAATGAATTTTACACATTCATGTCTGGTAACCTGAACAACTACTTTGAAGATAACATCATGCAATATAACAACCATTGTTGAATTCCAATTACTTTGTTTAGTGAAATCTTGCATTATTTTCAGTGCTTTGTTTCTATCACTATTTTGTGTTCTTTAAGAACAAAAAAAAAATATCTTTAAAATGATTTATAGAATACATTAATCTGGTATATGCTAATATAAATCATACAATGTTACATAGAAGTGTATATTATGTAATTTTCCATCAAGTTAAACTCATTTGTTACATAAAATACTTGGCACCACTTTATTATAAAATGTACAATAAAATTTAAATAAAAATTTGCCATGATGGCCCTGCTCCCTGGGCGCACTGAGGAGGTGACTGAGACTGAGTGTGGTGACGTGTGCCTGTAATCCCAGCACTCGGGAGCCTGAAAAGCAAGAGGATCACTACAAGTCCAATCTGTGCAATAAGACCCTGCAAACAAGATCTAAATGCATAAAAAAATGTATTCAATGCACTAAGTACATTAAAAAATTAAATAAAGAATTCCTCCTTTTTAAAATATATAGCCAAAATGTTATGAATATTCATTATAATGTGCACTTCTGCCTTAGCAGTTGTGGTAACTCAGTTTGTTTGAAATTTCTTGGCTCTTATGACTGTGGTAAGTTCTACGATACATAATAGGTTTTACATATTTCCATGACATATTGATTTCACTCCCTTTGGACATACACCCCAGAGTAGGCTAATTGAATACTATCACATTCCATTTTTTACATAACTTGCAACTTTACATGATGACTCTACTAATTCATATTTTCATTGATAGTGTTCAAGTCTTCCCCTTTCTTCACATCCCCCTTAAACTTAGAGTGTTTTAAATAATGACCATTCTAAATGGAGATTTGATTTTCTTTCCTCACTTTATTAGCAGTACTGAGCAATTTCCATGTACCTGTTGATAAATTTTCTGTCTGTTTCATGGGCTGGGGAGAAAGCTCAGTGGAATAAGTGCTTGTCTGGCAAACACAAGGTCCTGAGTTCAATTCCTGGTACCACAAATATTTACGTCTGTTTGAAATATACTTATTTAGAACTATTTTCCATTGGATTAAATTAAATTACATTTGTGTTCGTTTTGTTATAAAGATTTTGGATTTCCTAATTATCAATATTTCAGTTTCTTTTCAAATATGTATGCTCTGATATTCTAACCTATTTTATCTGGAAATATTCTAGGCACTAGTTTGGTTCCTATACTGTGCAGAAACTGTTCATCTTGAACTACCACTGTTGTTTTTTTTCATACAGGTTTCCTGTGTTTCAGTGTTTTGTCCCAAAACTCATCACCTGCAATATCCTGAAGTATTTCCCTTATGTACTTTTGCAGTAGTTTCACAGTTTCCGGCCCTGTGCTTAAGTCTATTTCATTTTTAGTTAATCTTTGTAGAGGGTGTGATGTAGTCATCTAGCTTAATTGTACTGCATATATCGTGATCTAATTTCCCAAAACCTCCACTGAAATCCCATATGCTCTAGAGGCTTTTCTTCTGGGCTCTCTATTCTGTATGCTATTTTTGTTGTTGTATTTTTAGTGCAGGGTCTACCAGGACTTTTAGGGTCTACCTACACAGATGAGACTTGTAGTGATCCTCCTGTTTTCAGCTTCCCAAGGGATGGGATTACAGACACACTCCACCACGCCCAGTCTCAATCACCATATCTGTGGGCTCCGAGGGCGGAGCTGGCACAGCAGGCTTGGGATTCTGTGTCTGCCTAAGCAGGACAGGGCTATCTGGCTGGCCCTTGGGGTCCGTATTCTACTACACTAACTTATGTGTCTATTTTTATGCTTCTGAGAATTCAGCTTCCATTAACTGTAAAATGAACTGAAGCAGAAAAATATTTTTTTCCCTAATTTGATAGCTCAGACTCTTCTGACATCCTTCTCAACAAAAGGTTGGACCAGCTATAGATTTAATAACATTAACATAAAGGGTACTATTTTTTTAAAGTATAATTTTTAGTGTAGGATTAATTTTATCTCCTTGCCCAATTTTATTTAACTTATTTCACTAAAATATGAAATGTAAAACTAAAGGATATGGGGAAAATTGAAATGGTCAAAAAGCCTATTTTTACTTTCTTCATTTGCATTGCTAATAATCAAGACATAATATGGGAAAGGACTGTTTTTTCCAGCAGAGTCACTCAGTAATTTTTATTGCATAAAATAAAAGATACAAAACATCCAGGCTTTGTTTACTTAACAATTATTTAAAGGCAAGAGTAATTCAGTTTGAGTGTGTTATGTGTGAGAGTTGAGTACAAATACTTCTCCAGGGAACTTGTAAAATTATTTGTGGATAGCAATAGAGTCTTCCGAATCTTATAATAGGATCCCATGGACCAGTCCTGTCAGCTATCCTCAAAGGACTTTTTCTTTCTTGAAAATAAAATCATATATAGTTTAAATATTCTGCCAGTGAGAGATGTTACCAGGTTTGATTCTCCCAGTATGTTTTCCTCTTGGATTCAAAGCAAAAATATGCTGGCAGGGAAGATGGTGATTTATAATAAGCCTTCTCAATGTCCCTTAGCTTTGCCCAGTTCTAATTCAAGTTAAATTTCATTGAAATTATGTTAACTATTCTCAACCATCCAGATATTTTGAAGCTATAAGAAATGTCTAAAACTGACTCATTGATATTTATACTTTAATAAAATAAAAAATAATTTAAAAAAGAAATGTCTAACAAGAGAAATTGTGGGTGCTAATATTGAAATAGTAGTTTGTGTCCCAGCCAATCACATACTCAAATTTATGAGGTATGAACCATGAATTGAATATGAAAAAGAATGATGTATAAACAGGTTCTGGTATCTGGGTTCAGCTTAATTTCTTTGCTGGATCTCGATATGTGAAAGCCATGTTAATATATGCATAAAACAAAAAGGTATAACATTTGTGGTCATACACACAAAGGATTGAAAACAACTTTAGCCATAAGTGTTATTAATTAGAAATACAAAGTACCTAGGTAAGAGAGCACTATTTTAGTCTCTTGGGTTTTCTTGTTTGTGTGTGTGTTTGCTTGCTTGCTTGCTTGTTTGTTTAGCGATACTAGGGATGGAACACAGGGCCTTGTGCTTGCCAGGCAATTTCTTATTCTGCAGAGCTACCTTCCCAGCCCTTAATCTCTTGTTTCTATTGTATTATAACATCATTGTACTTCTATTACCTCCTCACTTATTTTAGTATATATTAGATTCTTTCATGATCTACATTCTGTAGTGAAACACTTCAAAATTGGGAAATTCACAACCAAGGTAATCCCTCTGAAGATTTAATTTCTCCATGTCAATGGATATCTGAAAAATGTGATGCATTTCATGATTGTCTTCAAATAATTAAACATTAAATTTTCTGAGATTGAAAGAGACATAATTGGGCTGGATAGATACTTCAGCAGCATAAGCACCTGCCTGGAAAAGGACATAAAGAATAATATATGTGAAGAGTTCTAATAGTTTCCCATGAATAGTTCTCATGATGATGGCTTTTAATTTTGAAAAAGTTAAAGAATTCATAACTGAATTCATGCCAAGAAATAGTAAATTATGGTACAATCAATATGACCCTCAATTGATTGGATTGAAGTAGGGAGACAAAAATTTCACATAAATTTTAATGGTAATTTTCAAGGATTCCAGAAGAATAAAACACCAAGTCAAACTTTTGAGAATTTTTTTTAGATTATCAGCAAAATTTATGTGCAGATTTCAAGTATCCCCTTCCCCACACTACACAATCCAGGAAGCAATCCCTTACAAACCCTACCAAATCCATTTATGCACATAAAAGAAATAACAAGATATTTTTCATACTTTTACTTCTATTTGCTTATATGTATTTGTATATACCTGTATATACCAGTGAAATATAATTATTCTTCAGATTTCCTAAAAACATCATGCTTGAATTTTATTTTACTTTATTTTACTTATTTATATATGTAATTTTAAATTTTTATTCATCTTAATGAGAAAAAATAACAGAAGTTCAATGAAACAGCTTGAATTCAGATTAGTACGACATTTACAATAATTAATACACTGCATATTGTTGTCTTCATAGTAGAAATTCAGAGGACAAGATGCAGACATAATATCTATCTATCTATCTATCTATCTATCTATCTATTTATTTATTAGTGCTATCAGGGCTTGAACTCAGGACCTTATGCTTGTTAAGCAAGCACTTATTCCACTGAGCAATTTCCCCTCTCCCCATACCTGGATTTTAGTACTTAATTCACATACACACACACCTGCACATGTGCACATACACAAGTATATGTGAGGATATACATTACATATGTGTAATTATATAGTATGTATGTATACATGCATATTTTTAATTGATCCTTTCCAAGTTTTTAGAATGCTATGTTTGATAAATTATTTCTAGCTTTATTATATAATCCTTATCATACATCAGCTCAAGTTTACAATCTCTGGATTTGTGTTCAGCCAATAAACTTCTCAGTCTCCTGTTAGATTAGCTGTCCTCATTAGCTGCCCTTTCTTTAAACACCATCAGCAAGATTTCAATTATATTGGCTCAATTAACAACAGTCTTTGACCAAGGGAATGTCAACTTTTCCAATAACTTCACAGAATTAAAAGACCACAAATATACAATTATTATAACAAAACCAAAAATCTGTGGGAAATCTAAAAATTAATAGCCTCAAAATATAGCCTGCACACAGATTGCTCTTGACTTATGAATATGAATTGTATTAGTCAGTGTTCTTACTGCTGAGATTCAATGACCTGCATGCATAACCTAGTAGTAGGAGAGAGGAGAGATTTAAATTGGCTCACAATTTGGGAAATCCAGTGCCTGGTGGGCAAAATCTACATCAGTAACAGGATGGCAGAAAGGTACAGGCAAGAGAATTTGCTTAGTTTATGGTTGCTCGGAAGGCTGACTGGGGATCATTTGCCAAGTGGAATCAGGGCAGAAGCACATGGAGGCACCCAGGACCCACCCAGATACGCCAATATATTTTTTTTACTAACCTGCTAGGCATTTATTAATAAAGTAAAGCTGACTTATAAGGATTAACAATGATAAGGATACACCCCAAACTCAAGAAGCTTAACAAAATAATGAATAAAATTATAGTTACAATCTCAGTTGAAAGGCTCCTCTTGCACGGACCTTTGGAACGATGTATGACAGTGTACTCATGAGGTTGCACTTCAGAGTGTACACAATCAGTCTTTTGTCCATGTTCCCTTAGAATCTACCTAATCCTTGTTTCAGATGACCCCACAATTTTGCAGAAACCACAGATATCATCCACAGTTGTTTATATTTGGCCATGGTTTGCATGAAGCCAGTGTGAGAGAGTTACTCTGTTCTCCTTCCTTTGATTGGCTGCTGCCATGTAGCCCATCTCTAGAAGATGTACCAGCTTCTCATGCCCAACAGGTGTGTACATGTAGCTAACTCTTGGTATTGTTCACCTAAAAGCTATAAGATCCATAGATGCTGCCAAAATATTCTGTCCCTCCTAAGGCTTTTTAAATACAGTATTTTATTAACATAAGTTACATAACTGTGGGAGATGGCATACTTAGAGTTTAAGCAGTAAAAATAGGCATTTAAGGTATTTTTCTGATCATATATGATAGTCATGGTTTTTCACAACTCACCAGTACACTAGGAACATAAACACTGAATTTTCAGGTCCGTTGTATATGTTTTTGCTAATGTGATTTGTGAATCAAAGTTTCCTATGTAAAGAAAATAAAATAGCAACAATAGAAAAGAAAGGAAAAGAGAGAGAGAAGAGGAAAGGAGAGGGGAGGGGAGGGGAGAAGGGGAGAAGAGAGGAGTCCAATCTGTAGTGAAACCATGTAGACCTGGTAGATCTTGTACTAAATACAAACAGACAAACAAACAAACAAACAATAAAAACTTACTGCAAAATTAAGCTGGATGCTCAGCAAATATATTGTTCTAAAATTTTACTGGCTTCTACAGAAATATACAAAGGATATTTTGTTCTGGGAGGCAAATTCCACATTTTACCTTTCTTAAAAATTCAGTAACTTGCACAAACATGTAAAGTTTTTCCCACCATAAGTTGTATAACTCATATCTTGGAGGATGGACAGTGGACTGCCTAGTGTTCTCTGACTTTAATGAGTTTAAGGAATAAAATAAAATAAATTTAATAGGAATCAAATAAATTTTGTAATTTCCAATGCACTTGCTTTTTTGTAAGGCAGAGAGGAGAGGA